>JAIPMN010007506.1:0-18929 GCA_020650975.1 Apostichopus californicus
AGAGAAAACGAACTTTTTATGAAGACGCTGAAACTTTTTTTAGAGAGGAGAGATTCCCACTTACTGTTACAACATCTCTATACATGTAATGTATTGAGATAAAAATCTTTTGCCAGTGAATGAAAAAGATAAAGTGCTCTCAAATCTTCCATTACAGACCGTTTTGTTGACCGAGCTGGAGTAAATACGAACCTGTACCAGATATGTGATATACATTACATTGTTATTAGTGTACTGAGAACTAATATAAGCTGCCTCACACACCACAACAGTGCACATGATTAAAGTTAAATTTGTTGGTCACAAGAATCTCACATACACTTTCAGTGTAACAACTATAACAACTGATTCTTGACAATATATCTTCTAAATCCAAGGAAATTGGGTGTAAAGTCCCTTTTTCTTTTATGATAATATCATCAAACGTTTCATGCAGAACTGAAATCACTGTGTCGACACACTAGCTATAATCTCAGGAATCGTGCATTGACACCAAAATATAGAGTGCAAGTTTTCAGAAACTCGTTTGTATACAGAGCATCTATTTTTATTCAACATGACACTTTAAATGACTTGATTTGATGTAATTTGTATAGTTTCCACAAATTTTATTCCCAAATTGGGTTACTGATTCCTAACTTTTATACATTTTATGAATGCACATAACATTTTATTTATTATACTCACCATTTTCCTATTTATGAACTGTATTTTATGCAATTTATACTGGAATAAACGAAACAAAATAAATACAAGTGCAATCTTTTGTTGTTGTATTCTTGGTTATTCACCTCCTTTTTCTAGCAGAAAGTTAGCCACTTCTCCATGACCGGCTAGAATAGCTGAATGAAGGCTGGTCCGTCCTTGGTTATCCAAAATGTTTATGATCGAAGAGACGACATCTTCTACGAGCAAAATTTTACAAGCCTCTAATGCACCTGTCAAGATAACAGAGAGAGAGATGTTTCATTTGTTATCCATCACTTTTAAATGGCAACATCGGGGAAAACTTTGGATTCTTTCTGAAAGAGTTCAACTTGTAATTGACAGCGCTAAAGACTAGTCTGTCTTTTGAAATTTTAGTAAATTATTTGAACATGTGGAACCAATCAAATCTATGTTGATCAGAGACGAAATGTAATGTGAGGCTAAAAATTAATTCATTTACTTGAAGGGGATTACGGTGTCCCCCCAACTTAGTATCGAAGGAGACACAAACCCAACTTCCCCAAAACAGCTAAGGAAAATATTATTCCATTTGGGGGAGATATCACAGGTTTAGTGTTTCTTCACACACAAAGGCTAATGACTTGATCAAGTCTAAATATGACATCACAGTGCCACATGTGCTTCGATCGTTAAGTTTTGCGTTAATATTTCTTACATATTTCATTTTCTGTAATGGAGATGGGTTTGCCAATGGTGATTCTAAATTACTGAACCTCTTGGCATAACCTAGTGGTTGCATTGGTTACAATCTCATCACACTGTTAACATTCTACTTTAATACAAAGAGCGAAAGTTAAAGGTTTCAAACTCCTAGCGGCACTATGACATCACAGCTTTACAAAGTGACAAAGCTCCCAGAAAAGACTTTTTAACTAGGATATCTCCCAAACAGAACAACATATTTTTTTACCTGTTTGAATGTTATTTTCACAAAGATCTCTCCAAGAGAATGGTTGGGTGTGTGTCCCCTTCTCTAATATCATAATACATCCTCTATTGTGGTAATTTATATCCACTATCTAAATATAATTTATTCCTGGATATATAAATTTTACTGTGACATCTATGTTGTTGACATAGTCTATGAAGTTTTTCAAACGCACCATTGTTGTTAAAATTAAGTAAAAAAATATGGAAAAAAAAAACCTCACCAATTTCTGCAGCCAAGTGCAAAGCTGTCTTCCCACCAGAATCTTTTATTGCGGATGTTTCCAATGAGAGCAAACTCTAAGTTAAGAGATAACAATTTCAGAAAAACAATTTTAAAATTTTTGCAAATGAGAATTACAGATATTTAATTTTTTATATTTAAAAACTGTGGAAACTGAAATTAGAGACAATTCTACAATGCTATTGAGGAAGGTAAAATTTCCTTTACAGCAACAGTCTTTGAAAGACAATTCTCCTTAACTGATTTCCAAATTTGAGGAAAGAAGATGTCTCTGATGCTCTACTGTACCTTCAAGCAATCATGTGACCAATCAGGTGACTGACTGTAGACACTCCAATGAATCCAAGTTCTGCCTCTTTTGTCCCTCTCTATGCCATCAATAGCAGGAATACTGTAAGATTCTACGTTCAGGAGAGTCTCAAAATTCCGTTTACGATCGAAATGACACGCCCACATCGCGGGTGTCAAGCCCTCCTTATCTCCAACATTCAATCCAATATTGCACTTAACGAGAATCTGAAGAGAAATAAACAAAGAAAATAACAATTTAATGAAGTGGAAATGAAAACAGGGTAAAATAACATTGGTAGATTCACAAGAGAAAACTGAGTCCTCAAGAATTCATGTTTCAACTGGACAGCCTAAACGTTTCCATCATGACAGAACGGTTCGATGACTAGCTTTAAAAATTAAGAATAAAATCTAAAACTGTCATAAAAAGGATTGTAGCAAATTGGAACAAACAAAGAATAGGGTTAACCCTAGGAAGGAATCCATTCTTAATTACGCTCAGCTTAATTAGCTGCCCAGGTATAGGCTTTGGACCAAACAGAGTGAACATTTTCTACACTGGTCATGCTAGTCAGAAGCCATAGTAACCCACCACTAAAGTGTATTCATGGGATTATTTATGGCTCACATATTTTGTGTTACAGCGCTCATGGCTTTGAATATTGGCACTTGTTAAATACTATGGCTCCTGTGTAAAAAATTGCTACACATTTTAGCACTTGTATATTGATTTATGTATATTAATTTATCCATTTTCCATATATATATATGTAGCATTTTGCGATGTAATACCAGCTAAATTATTCTGAGGGAATTTATAAAATGAAAAAAAATGTCGCCATCAGCTTTACTACCATTACAAATTATTCAGTTTGATTTTAAGATGTTGTCATACTTTTTACTTTTCAATCATGTTACTTGATTACTCCACATATTAAACATATATTAAATTTGTATACATATCTGAATGTCAGTAGCTTACCTTTAGGCAGTCATCAGAGGCCAGTTTGGCCGCCCAATGAACGGCAGATCTTCCTAACGAGTCCTGCTGGGCCAGGTCAGCCCCATGGTCCATCAGCAGCCTCAGGTTACGACTGTCTTCATGTATTATGGAGATGTGTGTCGCTGTAACTCCATCTATAACAAAGGAAAATGAAACCAATAGTAAGACAAAAGGTAACATACCAGAGAAAAAGTAAACATTTGTTTCTTCTGTACAAGACACAAAGGTAAATTATGTCTGTTTATATCAACTGGATTTGGTCCTTAATTTTCCCTTTTTTTTAAATTGCAGTAACAGGTCATGATCCATAGATGAACGAGTGGTATGGAGATGGGGGAGGTTGCAGAAATTAAAAAATTAAGAGAGGTTGCACTTCAAAGACCTCTGCATCCCAGGATCAAATATTTATTTTGACAAAATTACAGGCACACACATTTTCTCCACTTATTGTTCAAATTTGGAATATTTAGGATAATTTGGATACTGAAAATCTTCAATTTGTACCAAATTTAGATATTATAACAGGAGCCTCCATGGTTTCAAAATGTTATAGACATATATATACCTGCAAAGTCCTTTTGCAGTAGATAAACAGTTTATTATTAATTCACTCTCTCTCTATATATCTCTCTTTCTTCATTTTATTATTTAATTTGATCTCAGGTGTGCTTTGTGTTACTCACACTTGGCTGTTGATCCAGACAAACACAACATGAAGTTAATTAGAAAAGGAAATTACCTGTCACTTTAAAAATACACTGAAGAGGTGTGAGAGAGAGAGAAACACCCGATTGATATTTGACTCGGATGTGTTTTAACTATGTCGCCTTAAATTGTGAAAGTCTCAAAGTTCTGCTGGATAACATTATATGGAAGCTCCTGCTGATTCTTTTGTGGGTTCAACCTTAAAGAAAACATTACAACCACACTCACCCTCTCCCTAACAAGTACAACTAATCATTGTACTGAATATGTTAGATGTGTTTATGACACACAACTGATGTGCGTTGTTTTCTTGTTTTGTATTTTTTTTTAATATTTCATTTGACCAACGCAATACCATAATTACCCTCCATCCAGGCATGGATATTAACAATGTTGTGACCAGATTTTGGTCAGTTTTCCCTTCCCTGTGTTCTGTGCCTTCCCTTTCCCATCCCTTCAAAGAGATACAAATGCCAATTGGCCCAAGTTAAATTGACTACTACTAGCCCTGCAGTACCCCAATCCTTCATCAAAATAATTAATTCCCCCTTCCCCCAATATAAAATATTCATCTTTTCTTCGTAAATACAATATAATGCAATATAGATGGATGGATGGAAGGATGGATGGACAGTTACTTAATTAAAATCACTGGTTAATAGCCAATGATTTGATAGAAAGGTATTTAAAAACTTGAATCTTTTTGTTGAACATAAGAACTTTCCTCCAGTCTATTCATATTCTAAATATATATATCAGGCAGCATTGTTTCTCTCCCCTCCCCCCCCCTCCCCAATTCCTCCTACCTTCCATCCTTTCCCCTCACAAAACTCACCCTAGTTTGTCACTTACAAGTCTTGACGAATATAATCAGACTTTATACAGCCTACATGAAGTCCCTCCACGACACTCCCTGCTTTGGGTTTATTCAAGCAATGATACTTACCTGTCTCAGCTCTACTTAGTCTGTACTTTCTCATCTACCTGTACCTATTACTTGGTAAACTGTTCATCACTCTCCCCCCCCAATCCCCCCCCTCCCCCACTCCCATTTATCCTCTTCCAGGCCAGTGCCCATTGCTTCTTTCTTCTGGATCTACCCCCAACCATCTTAAAAGTTCTTAACAATTTAAATAATCAGACATTCATAGCTTACATGGAATCTATAAATTATGAGAAAGAGGAAGACTCATAATGTGCAGATACACCTCTTCATTCATCTAAATCATGTTTCTTTAGTTTTCAAGATGCTCACAGTATTAGATAATCCACCATCTCAACTCACAAGTATTATTGTAAGAGATGCCAGAAAAAAATTCATCTGTCACGAAGATCCTAACCTTTTACATATATTTTAATTGTTCAAAATATGACACCTCCAATTTCATTAAAATCAATCCATTCTATTTTAATCAGATTTTTCACTCAGACACTTTGCCATGTCCATCGTCCATCATGTTAATTGCATACAAGTGCAAACAGCAAAAGTTTTGAAAATTTCAAATTTCTTCCATGTTTCATAATTGCATTGAATTATAATAAACACCTATCAATCTAACAAACTGCATTAGTGATGGATCCTATGTACTGACCCACACTCAAGGCAAACAGCTCAGCTTCACTATTACCTTTATTTGATTCATTGACACGAGCTCCTCTGCTGAGTAGAATCTGCAAGCAATCGTCACTCCCAAAGTGAACAGCATACATGATAGCTGTCCTGCCCACTTCATCCTGAGCATTAACACAGCTGGGATCTATAATAATCATAATATGAAGAAAGAAACAGTGTTAACAGCGTACATGATAGCTGTCCTGCCCACTTCATCCTGAGCATTAACACAGCTGGGATCTATAATAATCATAATATGAAGAAAGAAACAGTGTGAACAGCATACATGATAGCTGTCCTGCCCACTTCATCCTGAGCATTAACACAGCTGGGATCTATAATAATCATAATATGAAGAAAGAAACAGTGTGAACAGCATACATGATAGCTGTCCTGCCCACTTCATCCTGAGCATTAACACAGCTGGGATCTATCATAATAATAATATGAAGAAAGAAACAGTGTGAACAGCATACATGATAGCTGTCCTGCCCACTTCATCCTGAGCATTAACACAGCTGGGATCTATCATAATATTAATATAAGAAAGAAACAGTGTGAACAGCGTACATGATAGCTGTCCTGCCCACCTCATCCTGAGCATTAACACAGCTGGGATCTATAATGATAATATGAAGAAAGAAACTGTTAACAGCGTACTTGATAGCTGTCCTGCCCACTTCATCCTGAGCATTAACACAGCTGGTATCTATAATAATCATAATAATAATATGAAAGAAAAAAAACCCAATGTCATCACAAAGTTTCACATTTTTTTTATACATCTAAAATGTAGACTTTTTTTTTTATTCTCTGAAAGTCAAATGGATTCGTTGTCAAACTGAACAAACAACGTCCAATATTTGTTTACATTGTATTTCCATCCTGTTTCATAATGAAATGAATTGACATACATACAAGTAAGACACTTTACCAAATTAAATATTTCATCCTGAATATAAATATACCGCTCAATGTTTCCTATGATCGTCATGGTTACCAAACAAACAATGTACAGGCTTCACAAGAATCCAGAGGCAAATATAATTTGACATATGATTAGTATTTGTCATAAATTTAAGCATACAAGGAAATGGCCTTCAAGGCACTGTGTGTTTTTAAATGAACTGAACACTCGAGAAAGCAGTCTATAGTTACTGTATGCGTATGTCTTTGTACATTGTAATTATTACAACAAGAATCCCAGGGTTGGGAGACCGGGAGAGTAATAATATCATGTTGAACCTTCATCTACCGTGACTGATCTGTCCCTTGACAGATGGTTCTGTTTGTTTAATAGCCGCAAACAAAAAGGCAAAGCTACATAACGTTAATGACAAGAATGACTGTATTTTAAAGTACGATACTTAGCAATGTAACATGAAATTTATAGAATCTGAAATTTTATTTAAAGACATAAATTTGGTTACTTTTGAATGACATTGATAGGGATAGTTGTGTCTGATGTCAACCTCTTTTTACACATGACAAAATGCTCAAACTCTTGATGAATTACAAAAAAATTCTGTTTAGCTTTCTTTGTCTGAATAATGCATCTTCACAATTATAACATCATCCATGCTGTGAACATCAGGCATATGGTAATGGGACTGTACAGTGATATGCCATTACTCCTCTATTGGGAATAAATGTCTCCATGGTTAACACAGCACTATTTAATAGAAGAGAGTTAAACATTATAGAGCTGATTATAGAGCAAGGGGGTTTAGGTTTCTAGTTAATCTATGGACAATAACACTTTGACAGGAACTGGACTTTTAAGGTTTGCCAATGGTTTCAGTAGGAGACAACTTTATTGTAGCACATCACTGGAGGTGGCCCTAGGGCTATTTATAGTTTATTGGCCCAGTAAGATATATCAATCATGGTTTATACATTCAAATTAATTTCACATGTTGGAAAACCTCATTGAAATGCTGTAAAATGTAGTTTTTATGATAAATGTACTACCGACAAAGTATGATAGAAACCACCTCTGCTCAAAGCAGGTCAATTAAGGAAAAGCGTTAAATTATTTAATAATGAAGATTAGCCAACACTTTAAGTATGTACACGTATTCATGTAGCTTTACATAATTATACAATACAGAGCGCTTCTTTCTTGTAAACTCCTTTAACTTGCCAAGTAGGTTATATGGGTCTCCGCCATCTAAACTCTTCCTACGGACATTCAAATCAAACAGTTCTCTCTCTCATCATCATCCGCCCACATAAAATATCACACTCAACAATTTATCCTCTTCACTTAACTCTAATACAAAGACTATTATCTGAATACAACTTTAAACTGGCACCTTTTACCCGGCCTCTGTTGTCATGTCGCCATAGTAACGAGTGGGGAATTTCGTACACGCCACTGCTTGTTAACATGTGTCTTATGCAATTAAAGATTGAAGAGAAGCTAGCCACGTAATTAGAATCTATGAAGTTTGGTATGGAAGGATGATAGGTCATTAATATAACGGCTAACAGATGTAATGAGTTTTACGGCTTCGTGTCGACAACTCCCTCGGCTGCAGAATTTGAGTTTACGTAACTTGCAAAGTGCGGTCAGAATGTTTGCCTTATTTTGTCATCTTTAATTTCGATGACATTTCGGGCCGTGCTTAATGCTCAATTATGATCAACTCTATTAACAAGTAGTTGTTTACATATTATATGGCTGTATTTTACAGCTTTTTGACTAAATCTTCCAACTACTACTCGAAATAGGAAGGCAAAAGATCAGAGGTACAAGCTTGTCAAATTTTTCTTTACCAATTGATTGTTATCTAGCGATAGTTGGATTCCATCTGATTTCAACAACATTGCTTGGCCAGACAAGTATATATACATCAGGTTGGTCTTTAATCAATCAGAAAACAATGAAATTTCAAGTTCACAAGGGATTAAAGGGTGTGAAGACTTGCGCAAAAAGGAACATCTAATGCTGGTAATCTGACCTAGTTTCGAATGAGGTGTAACAGAAGTGTAAGACACCACCATCGATCCCAGAAAATACACACATAGCTTGCTACCGTCGGTAATTAGACACTAGTGTACAGTCAGTACATACAGCTCTGCGGTCAATACCCATCTCAGAAAATCTTCACTTGCAAGCAACAGAAAGTTCACTTTTTCACAGGGCGGCACGCGGTTTGGGGCGAGTCTTCAATGCCTTTAAATATTCTTGGCTAGAGGTTCACATGTGACTTCAGATTAGCTTTCTGATTGCTAGTTTACAATAGTCGTTTTGGAACCACATTTGACCCGACATACCTCGATCCACAGTTAATGTTGAATAGGGCCAGTGACAAGATTATAATAATAATAATCAGCAGTTATTTTTACGACGCTTAAGCGACCACAAATGTGGGAGAAACCCGCAAGGGCTTATGGATTACAACTTACACGTCGGGTGGCTTCCAATTGGGAAAACCGTAGATTGCTCTTGGATGAAAAACCCACCTTACTATGACCCGGCCGGGAATCGAACCCCGAACCTCCCGATTGCTAAGCCTCATTGCTTCAAATGCCACCACCTTTATCCACTCGGCCACAGCACCGGTTGTTATATCTGTATTACTATTTAAGCATGACAACTACAGTATATATGGCATAATATTAAATTTAAAACAGAGAATAGCTGATAGTATATCACTATTCTCAAACTTACAGTGTACAAATGAGATCAAAACATCAATGAACACAGTTTGTACTTATTTATTGCAAAATGTGTAAAAACACCTATCTGCACTAAGTCCTTAGTTATAGAATTCATACAGGCATATATGTCACTGTACTGTACCATGTTTGCATATATGCTGTGGATTATCCCTTGGGATGCCCACAGTAGGTCAATGATACATTTGCAACATTTAACACTGTGAGCATCATTGGTTCAACCTTTAACTGCAAAAGTAAATAAGTTTGCAGAATTAACATCTTGTTTAAAAGTTTCCTTATAAAGCAAAAATGGACTTCTAAATTCTGCTCGGATTTAACTGTTACAAGCCTGCAAATGAAAACAACCCAATCTCTACAGTGGCGAGTCCTGTGGTATTCCAGTTATTGCAGAGTAGAGAATGTTTCTTTAAAGGTGAAATATATCCTGAGGGTTCACTGGATGAGACCCAGATTAGCTTTGGAGATCCCCTGCAGGGGTAATTGTTTCTATTTTGAGGATTCAATCTTAGTAAATGGATTAGTAATCCCAGCAGCACCACAGGAACCTTGAGTTCTTGATTTTGCATTTGCTATATAAGATTAGAGGCCTTGAAGGATCAAAGTAAAGTGCAGGAAATATTACGCTGAACTTCAAAGATCTACGGTGGTAGAAAAGTGCATAATATGGAAGGTTTACTTGGGAAACTTGTTTCCTCATTATGACCATTTAGTCAGGCCACTAGAAATAATGATCTGCTCTTGCCTTGATAAAGTTGGTACATTTAACACATGTATACTGCACGGTCCAATAGACTAAAAAGGCTTAAACTTTTATAATTTTGGATTAAATTGGTCAACCGGTCAACTGCTGAAAAGAAATGTACAGTGCGGTTCAAGCAAAATGTGTGGACTTGATAATTGATAGAACTGTCTTTATATATGTTACTGTTATCAGGTGTCACGGCTGCAGTACAAATTGTTACAGGTTTATAACATGGTACATACTGTACTTCAGAGTAGAGTCACATGGAGTAACTGTACTCGTTTGTGTATTCAATGTCTTCCACAAATGACAGGAATAACATTGGTTATGCCACTTATGTAGAAATGTTAAGTACATTAACGTCAGGCCAACTTACTTTTACACATTCTTTTACACATGCTTTCTAGTGGATAAGCAGTTTGCTAACAGTTTTGTTTCATTTTGATTTACATAAATGGAATATTATACTGTTGAGTGGCCTACTGTGCATGTATATACATGAGGGTAATGATAGTACACTAGCTAATATTGACCAAGATCTTCATTCTTCGTTAGAAATGAGAATTCTAAGATCTACCATACTAGTTTCACGCAGATAATTTTACATGGAATTTACTCTCCTAATTTTTATTTCAAATAAGGTTAAGAAGAACCAGGCAGGCCTGGAATTCCACAATGACAGCTACTGTACCTGAAAAATAAAAACCAGTGATTAATTAAGAAGGCTACCGACATTAATCAAGTACTCACTGGCATCTACCTGGCTTGCAACACATGTATCGTTTACTGCACAAGTACAGGACTTTTTCGAACAGCCCAACAATAATTTGCTAATAACAAGCAGTAATTCAGGGCGTAAGTTAGGTACAACACAAATCATGTTGATTCTTTGACTGACTATTGTTAACTGACTTACCATCATATATGTCATATAGCCAGTCATGAAGTCATATAGCAATATCAGGGCTCAAATTTAACGGTCATCCAAGACGACCAAAAATCACATCTGACAAACTAAAACACTGCTTAGGTTGTCCAACAGAAGACTAGCTTACTTGCCGCAGGTGTTCAACAATTCGAGGAAAACTTGGAAAATCCCTATTCTTTAAAATAAACATCTGCCCCTAAAAATTTTAGTTGCTCATTGGTATCGCCCTCCATTTCATATTAGAAACAACGTAAGAAATTTTGGAACGTTCCGTATAAATGAGGGGAAATCCTACATTTTAGCTGTAGGTGGCCACGACCACACTTGATTCCTACCTCATAGCCGCACGCACATGTATGACAAGCTAGCTGGAGTACAACGGGTATGCAGTACTATACTGTGTATGTGTGCATGTACCGCATGCTAATTATTGTTGCTGCAAAGTACCAGCTGAATGCCCTGGGCATACCGGCTGTCTTTGGAAATGATCGGAAACGATTATGGAAATCAATTTTCACTACCAGAGAATTCCCGCAACCCGGAATGATTAATGAACATGTCATACACCACAAAAGGTCTCTACCTCTACACTACAGTTCTGTCAAAGATTTGTCGATCTCTGTAAGACTAGTCACTAAGAGTAAGACTTAAAAGGATTGTCTGGTAGCCCTTAGAAGTAACCTTAAAAAACGATAAATAATTTTCCAAACATGTTGTCAAAGTATGAGAACGCTAATGTTGCGTTTGACAGAGAAACGATTTTTTAATCGGTAAGGATGGACATTTCAAATATGATTTGAACAGTAACGAACGTGACGTCATCTACGCTAATGCAGATTGCGACATAACCCACGCTCTGTACAGTACCTACAGTAATCACAACAGAAACCGCGTTTGCATACAGATTAATTTCTTCCTTAATTTTCAGTGAAATTTCTAATAAATGAGATACGTTTTTAAAAACTCCTTAAGCCGTATATGTAGTAGATCGGTGGTTTTGTGGTTTGTGTAACACAAGATAAGTTTGAACAGCAGACTCTTCGTTGTTTACATTGTGATGTTCAGCTCCAATGCGAAGAATGTTCGCATGTGGGCTACTCTAACATTTACAATCGGACAGTTCTGCGAAGCCTAAGCTTCTCGGTACTACATTCTGCTCTGACATCGATTCCGCCAAGTTTCATCTTTCGGTGTTCCGAATACTTTTCAAGTTTCCTTGTACTGTAAACTTGATCCGTGAAGTTTATTTCAGCGATTTCGAAGAAAAGTTTATGAACTGTGTTTTGAGTGTGAGAGTTTATTGCGCAACGCTATGTACGTATACCAACTGGGCATGGTAGGCTGTATACATTCGCGATATGTACGTAATATAATAGGCACACAAGAATGTATTTGCTGCGGAAATGGGAGTGCTAAGTTCAAGTCGCTCGTATTGCCTATTTGCCTGCACTACCTCAATCACCAATTGATGCGTTCGAACAAACGGTGCTCTTGGTTAGGAACTGGTGAATTTGAAACCAGATTTCTACAGGAAGAAAACGTCGAATGGGGACAATTTTCACATGGTTAGAAAGAGAAAAATAAGAACTACAATGTATCAAAACATCCACCAGACAATTCCTTTAAGCCTCCGGCCGATAGACTAGGCCTGCGTAGCCCAACGTTACGGTACTCACCTACAAGGCTAAATTGATACATTTTGGTATTACTTATGGCTTTCGCGCAAGGCACGCCATTTAAAAATCCAAATGCTTCATTTGGACAACAACAAAATCCTTTGGACAACCAAATATGAAGGCAAGGTTGTCTGAAGGACAACTTCACAATTTTCTTAAATATGAGCCCTGAATAGTCATATACAGTCATATGTGTCAGATAGCCAGTCATATAGAAATATCTATATAGCCTTATAGTCATAGCGAGTAATATAGTCATATAGTAATATATAGTCATACTTGTCATATAGCCAGGCATATAGCAATATATGTAGTCATAGCCAGTCATGTAGTTATATAGCATTATATACATAAATAGTCATACGTGTCATATAGCCAGTCATAGAGCAACATGTATAGTCATAGCCAGTTATATATATATAGCAATAGTTATACATGCCATATAGCCAGTCATATAGCAATATATATCTATATAGTCATTTCATAGCCAGTAATATATAGCAATATATATAGTCATAAGTATCATATAGCCAAACATATAGCAATATCATAGCCAGTCATGTAGTCATATGGCAATATATATAGTCATATCCCTCCCCCCCCCCTCCCCTGCTGGGTTGCTATGCAAAATCAGCTGGGTAATCATCTAGGTAAAGAGAAAAACATAAAAATTACTAAACTGTTTCAATAGAAATCGATACTTATCTACAGGTCTCCTCTTATAACAAGCACATTCCCATCTACATAACCCCTAAAGAGAAACGGCAAATTATATATCTGGTAGGGAAAGGGGGGGAGGGGGAGGAGAGATATAATACGCCTATTTGTTGGGTTTAATGAAACTGCTGAGGACAGAATACAGTACATTTAAGAAACTGAAGGTTCAGGCCTTTTTGTATAATTCTGTTGTGTGAACAATGGGATAAAAGTGCTGCAATTGTATGCACTGTGCATACAGTACCTCATTAGCAGCTACTACACATGGAAATAAATTTAACCATTTTAAAACGGTACTTAAAGACCACTTTTCTTATAATACAACATGGGGATGAGTAAATGGTCAGGGAGGGAGATGGCATTTCGAGTAGCAATTCCAAAAAGTTTTGGAACCACTGTTCTAGATGAGCGGCTAATTTTACGTACAACAAAACTGAAGAAAAAACTAAACATCAAGAATAGTTACAAATTTGCCATCTAGGTCCTTCAGTCAATAAACAGGTTGTTGGTAGCTGAAAGCTGCATTTGTAGTTAGTAACTGTGTTTGAGTTCCATAGGTCCCAAGCTAAGAATATAATTTAGTGTTTGCATTTTATGTAACAGTCTTTAGGTTTATGAATTTTACTTCTCATAAATTGCAGTACACTTCTGTATACAAAACCAGTTACAGTAGACATGTATCAATGTTGCAGTTGGGTAGAAATTTGCCCATTTGCATCATCTTAATAGCTATGCCATATATACCAGATAAATTATTCTTGATATTTTAATTTTTTTTATTTACAAATCAGCATTTTGTGTCAAGTAAACTTGTAGGAATCTCTGGGAAGATGGTTCACCTAATGCTAAAGGACAATACTGCAGACATAAAAGTCATATTTTTCTCACCTTTATCTATAAGTTGATTGACCAATTCAGCATCTCCTTCTTTCGATGCTTGGAGTATAAGTGGCAGCCGAGGTATTGCTTGACCATCAATCGGTAGGCTCCCTGTGACAACTTTGGGCGGTTCCAAACTGACCCATTTCCACTGAAACTGATCTGTCCTGACTTTATTGAAAGGGGAAGGACCCACGCCCTTTGGGAGGGATGCCGAGAGTAGTTTCTCATTCCTTCCGTGAGACTTTTCTTGGTGTAACAGCCAAACAGATTTGAAATATTTCTTCATATGCAGAAGGGTGAGATTAAGACAATCTCGCAGCTCGGCACATTCTGCATCTTGGGGCAATTTGGCAAGAAACTCCTTGATGAAGTCCACAGCTTTCTTAAAATCTGAAAAATAAAAAGGCAGAGGGAGATCACCATATTAGGTATTATGTACTCATTTAACTAAGTACAGACCACAATAAGAACAACACAGTTATTTATATACTGTTGTTCTTTTCTTTGCTTGCATAACATTTCCAACTTTGAATATTTGAAGTGACATGTGACAATATGTTAAATCAGCCATTTGGTTGCCTTAGCGACAGTACCAGAAATACTGAGTAGGCTACAGTTTGTCAAACCAAGACATCCTCTTAGATTATTACACCACTTGAACATCATTAGCTAGTAAGTAAATGGGTACTTTTGTCTCTATTTAATTTATGTCTTTTTTTACAACCAAAAAAATTTGAAAACTAAATAGTGAAAGAAACATGCATTTAGAACCAGTCTATCACAAAGTGGAATATGAGTAGGGCCATACAATAAATGGAAATCATTAAATTCTGTATGCTCTAAGCACAAAAGATAAATCATTATAAATGTGCTGTAAATGATGAATGATTCTATTAATTCAGATGAAAGGACTAACCACAATTGATTCTGTGTACAACAGGGATGCAGAATGTGTTATCAGGTTACACAGACCCTAAGTTGCAATTTTTTATTGCCCAAGTAGCTACAGTATATTAAATATGGACCACTTTATAAGCATGCTTCAAATGGGGATCCCAACTTAAACTACTTCTCAGAACATAAACCAAGAAAATTCCATTATTCATCATTCATTTCTGTAGACATGAGGATAGTAAAAGTGAAAAGGATGGTAGCTAAAATGGTTTTGTCAACATGAGCAGCCAAGGACTCAATATAAGGTAGAGTAGGAAAGCATTTGTTGTGAACAGACAGGTAAGCAAGCAGTAAATAAACTCTCAAATCAGAAGGCAAAAAGTGTGAATGTTGATGAAAGCAAACTGTATTCCCTACAATTGGTCGTACTATCTAGCAAAAATTGATATTTGCAGAAAGAAAGCACTCTCTCCTTGTTGGAAACTTTATACATCCACTTGATGCCAGTTAGAAACATTTCTACACTTAGCCTGAAAATTCAATTTTATATCTTATTTTCAACTCCAAATTGTTTACCTTGCCATTCATAACAGAAATATTGATGCTAGACTGGACTTCTGACAGTACTTTTTCAGTGTTGCGAATGGTATGGAAATTGCAAACAATATTAATCTGTGAATTCATTGCAGCGATTAGCTTGACATATCTGTTGTGATACTATAAGTGGTTTAGTATTGTTCCTATTATCAAAAAGGCAAATGTGAAATGTTTGGGATCCTTGCTGGTTTGGATATGTAAAATCGACAAGACTTTACAAAGTTTACATATGACCTCAAATCAACATACCTTAAAAAAGTTGAGTTTGCAACTTTTGTAAGATAGTTGATTTGAGTATACATAGAATGGAGACAGGTAAGACTAGAGAGAAGTGAACTTATAAGTAAAATTATTTCTTATGTACAGTATAGATGCTTAAATTTAACGAGACCATTCTTGACATGCATGTTGTCTTCTTCAGGAAGTTTTATCAAAACTGGAGTTGTTACTGTTATTGTGTAAGCCTAGGCCTACTACTTTACCATACCAGTGGCAGTATACTGATTGTATGCTTCTTCATAAGGTTGAACTTAATTCCAGATTCCCTGCGAATTTTTGTGAAAAAGCAATCGATAAGTCACAAAATGAGTTCCCTATGAAGTTGATACCTCTTCTGTCGCCTACACGTTGGCCGATCATATGCGTGGTTAATTAGGCAAAAATGGTAGACTTGAACAGTTTGATAGACGAGTAGGCCCCTACTTTTTGCATTGCCTAGTGATACCTAACGTTAGGCCTTACGCTAATGGCATAAGAAGTAAGGCTAACTTTAGGTCAAGTTTGGCTTACTTGTCAAACGTTAGTTGTCCTAGCAACTAATAAATATCAAATTACCTTTGCCTTTGACTGTCATGCTCTTTGAGTTACATGATTACAATTCTGCAAATTATTTTAATACGTCCCTTTCTTTTTCTCTGACACAGAAGGCTGCCATTTTGAATCCATGTAAACAATTTTTCATTCGAATGATGTGACCATTCAACAAGATCAAGAAATGCTGAGAATATTTAGCCAGAAAACGATTACTGGCTGTGGTGTCGACTTCAACTTAGCAGTAACTGGTAAATGTATTCAAATGTGATAAATTAATTCACGTGGGGCGACGCACGGAGCAATTGACGAAAAGGAATTTGATTCCCGTGAATTTTTTTTTAAATTTTCCACGGTCACAGAAAAAAATCGAATTAAAAAATGAAAACAAGTAGAAGTTCGGACCTAGAATTACTATATCTCAAAGGGAAGCACACTGTAAGTTGATTGGGGGAGTCACGGAGCCCAGATCAGTATGTTAACAAGAGAGGGCTGTTCAGGGTCGTTCGATAGTACCATGGTAGTACCATTCGAAATAAATTTTCTTGGCCAAATCTACTTAATTTATACCATTACTCAACCGACATTTGCTCTTGCCTTTATCTACTTCCCTCGACCAAGAATATATACAGCGGCGGTTGAGACATTATGATAGTTTGCGACATTTCTGTTATACCGCCCTCTAATTGGCGTCTTCGTTCAAGCGGTCATCAGAGCGACGTGAAGATACCCCCGCATCTTATACTAGCTAGTAATCATGTGTCCATGTAAGAAGTTGATGAACTTGGAAAACTCCTTCATAAATAAATGGAAGTAAATAGATAGGCTGAAACAAATATAATTGTTCGACTTTCTCATTCTTTCATAAACGGCACCGCATTAGAATCAATTCATTGTAAAATAATTTCGACCCTCAATCTTTCGAAGACCAACGTAATGTTAGCGATAAATGTAACTACAAAAGTCCATACTGTAACTAGCTGTAATTTTCCACCGTCGTACTGGGGTCTAGTGTTTTGGTATAACAGAAAAATGAAATTTTGATGTCCTTACAAGTTTTATTTTTGAAGTGTTATAATGCTGAGCCGAATTCAAGCGCTACATTTCTGACCTTTGACTGTTACTGTGCTATAATCTCAGTATAATTATAAGTAGGCCTATTATCACATTATGTCTGAGAGCCATGTGGACCGGGTTATGGTCTTTATTGTCATGCGTAATAACATTTTTAGCTGTACTTTGCGATGATGAGATTTCTCTTTATCCCTTTATAATTTAGACCATGTGTTATTGTCTACTACATCTTGATGAATGATTCAGAGGGTCCATCCAATCTTGAAACACTCCGCGAAGTTTGTAAGTTGTGATTTAATTTCGCTTTTGAAGACTGCTCATGAGTGACTACGATACATTAGTTTGCTTATTTTGTCAGCTTTTCTAGTGGCAATACAACAATGGTCATCGTTTGAAGCTTCAGAAAACAACACATTGTTGTGTGTATGAAAGAAATGTTGGTGCCTCCGAATATCTGAGTTGTTTGGCGGAATGGAAGTAAGGGTAAGCAAAGTCCATGTTTTAAAGCTGAATCTTAACCAGGCTAAATTCACATAACAGTACATATCTTCAGCGTGAATATAGTCAAGTTGCATTCCAATTAAATGCATTGAAGACTCGCCCCAAGCCACGTGCCGCGTTCTGAAAAAGTTAACTTTCCATTGCTAAAGTTTTCTTCTTGTCGCTACAAAATGCAGACAGTAATGAAACGTGATACCTTGCTATCTTTTATCTAGACCTGAGATGTCCACGCTGCTATGTACACTGTGTTGTGGGTATTGACCGTAGCTGTATATATTGACTGTACACTAGTGTCTAATTACCGACGGTAGAAAGCTGTGTGTGTATTTTTTGGGATTGAATGGTGGTGTCTAACACTTCTCTTACACCTCATTCGAAACTAGGTCAGATTACCGGCATGAGACGTTTCTTTGTGCGCGAGTCTTCACACCCTTTAATGAAGTAAATTTTTCCCTTGTGTTTAATACAACAATTAAAGTGTCTTGGTGACGAAATTTTGAGGGTTGAATAAAATTTGATAATTACTCAGTGTAAACCCCGTGTAAATTCAGCTGAAAACGTGAAAGCAGCTCGAAACTGTTTTCACGAAAATGTATCTCTATGTCACAGTTCTTTTGCTCCCGTACACTACACTCTATCTCCCTCTACAGTCTACAAATCACGTACCCCACCCCACGTAGCTACCGCTATGCCTCTTATTATCATAGTCATCCAGCTACTTTGTATTTCAGAGAGAGTGACACTTGAATTGCGAGATTGCAATTGACAGGCTGAAAGATCGGGAGGGGAGGGAGCAGGTTGTCCCAGAACCCCTAGCATTCTTTATTAAATTAAAATGTGCAATTAGAAATGGCCTGGCTTTCTGGAATCTTTGAAATCGATTTTAGATCTCAGTTCGCGAAATAAATAT
>JAIPMN010007507.1:0-19530 GCA_020650975.1 Apostichopus californicus
TAATGTTACTTTTTGCAGGGCCATCAAACATTTCTTTCTTACTACAACAGATCTCTGAAGTATGATGAAAGATGTCACGAGGCATGCAGAAAGACGGCCAAGTCATCGAAACTGGGGGGGGGGAGGGGGGAGGGGCTGGAATTTGAAAACTGGGCCTGGGAACCATGGGTATAGAGTGAAGGAAAAATTCACAACTTGCAAACAAATAAGTGACTGTTCTCTGACTATAAATCCTCACCAGGGAATACTCTGTAGGTCAGCTATTTGAAGTAGAACCAGAAATCCAATGTGATTGGCTTAGTGATTCCCAGCCAAATGTTTACAAGAACATTGAAAAACACACCGCACACAAGATTTCTTTTGTAGTGCCGAACAGTATTTCACTTCGAGTGGTCAGCAAGGTTCTTGCATATTCGGACCAACATACAACGAGTGTCGGGTTTGGGGTCGTTCTTTAATTCCTGTAGATTTTATGTCTCTATATAAGGTTATCAACTTTGACTTATGTTGACTTCAAATGACCTGAGATGCCAACTTTAGAGAACACCAAAATTAAGTTACTCAAGAGACCACAAATTGTGTATATATATTTGTACCCAAAATCTTTCGTTAGGTCGTGTAACTTTTTCTGCATAAACGGCTTTAAAGGACCAGTTTTCTTTCAACCCTTATGTGATCAGTTGCAAGGAGTTCACATAAATATTACGGTCGTATGGTTAATCCTAATTATATATTTTACTACTTGCACAGTTTTCAGGGGTTCTAATGGTAACACCACACCGAAGTGTATATAAATATAAAAAAAAACTCAATGAAATTGTTACGTGGAAGTCGCTATATGTCTGAGTACACAAGAATTAAGATGTTCCGTCATCTCAGACAGGCATTATTTTTGAGAAATGCGAGGGGGTGCAAGCAATACCCTGGACAAAAATCAATAAATATCGGTAATTCTATATTTATGGTTATTTTCTGTATGGTTGGTACGTCTCAATTATCCTGCACTCCTTCCAATGTGGTTCTTTTACTCACCATGGGCGGGTGGGGGGATCTACCTACCAAAGGTACCTTCAAACAGTTGAGATGATACTTACTGGAAGCTCATCTTCTGGTAAATCTTCTTCCTCCACCTCCACGTCAGCTTTGGCCTCTAATAGTAACTGTTTGATTGGTTTGTTGTCTTCAGCATCCGCTAGCCATGGATGCTATTAATGAGGAAATTTACCCAAAAAATTAATTAATTAATTAATTAAATTAAATTAAAACAATTACCTCAAAATGCAATATCCCACACCATACATGAACTTTGCTAATATTAAAATGAGTTGCTCAGAATCAATCAATGTTTTATTCACTAGAAAAGAGAGAGTGAAAGTTCTTAAAACAAGGCTTCAGGTTCACTCTGGAGTTTCTTTAAAGCAGCAATTTGCGTTGATTCTCGAGATTTTCCAATCCTAGGATATTATATGATACTATACCAATGAAGTAAACTAAGCTAACTGAAAAGTTTCAACTCAAAATATTCCCGAAAAGTGCAAAAAATGACATTTTTCTGACATTCGTATTTTGAATCTTTGGCTTTGATACACTCCTCCCACTTATAGGAACCTTGTCGGCCTGCGTGTGTGTATACTTTACTGCACTAGCGTACCGAAGCTGAGGGATTACCAATGAATGAGTCTATTCTTAGCCCCAGGTCATACATAAACATGTGTGCACTGATTGGTTGAATTTGAATTGGCGGTTTTGCAGTGCTGCATGTGATAAATACTGATCAGATGTGTCTGGGAGATCGTATAATAGCCTTAATTACTTGCTAATTACCGTTCACCGTGGGGTAAAAAATATGAGAAAGTCTTACTTTGGTCGTTTGTGATTGTATTATGATAAAAACTCAAAAATTGAGGAAAAATTGTGACTCAACGCAAAATGCTGCTTTAAGTTTGCCAATACGTATTCAGTAATGATACCCAAAGCATGCTGAAATAGGATATGTGTGTGCTTGTGTGTGTGTGTGTATGTATAAATGTTTGTAATAGAACTTCTCCATCACACACACACTAAGATGAAAGAGAATTTTTAACGACTGACACTTCTATAAATGAATCCCGATATTAAACATACTACATGAAACACTCAGCATCTCTATTTTTTTTAATTTTTTGGCACAAGCATAAATGTGACCCTTTTGAAGAAACTCAGTGTTTCATTGTTACAATTACATGAACATTTGACCTTTTTCCAGAAATGAATGCCACAATGTATTTCTTCTTCTTCTTCTCCTCCACAAAGATGACACTGAAACCATTCCAACTAGTGACAACACGTTCAGCCCTGATTCTAAGATATATTTGTATAGAAACCCCAAAATTTACAAGTATGGTTATTTACCAGTCATGATACTTGTCTTTCTCCTATACGTATGCACTATAAACTATCCAGCTTATAAAAAACATTCTTGAACCCTCCCTGTTACCCCCTCCCCCCACCCCTCTCGATGACCCTCTCATCGGTAGATTAGAGTGCATATCTGCAAGGACAGGTAAGGGACGACAGAAGTAAAAGATAGTCTACCCAAATAGTAAGAGATGCAAAGACTCCCTAACTCCTTTTCATGAATTTAGTTTTCATGGACAGACATTCGGAAGGTGGCACTGAGCCCCTCTGAAAAGGAATTTTTTTTCCCGGAAAATTTTCAAATAGGGGAAAACCGGGATTGTTTCTCACCCTCAAAAGTTCTTGAGCACTTGGCCTTGTCTCTACATTTTTATCCAGGCATTTGGCAATAAAGTCACTGAACTGCTTGGACCTGTAATCAAACAGAAACTTGCAAAATCAATGGTGTTGAAGTACTGCTTTACATATGGTCTGTTCCAAAGTAGTCTGAAACCTGTATTAACCTAACTGTAAAATGAAAATAAATAATTAAATTCATTTTCTATGAAATTAATAACTTCCTCCTTGTTCTTTTTTTTTCTTTTTCAGAACATCATTCAAGTGGATATTTACAGTCTGACTCTAATCATGCCAACACATTATCTACGTAACCATGTGTCTCATCAAGCCATATTCAACCATAACCTGAATTCTTCTGAACCCCTTTTCTAGCAACCATCCCCCCCCCCCGGCCCACACCCACCAACCCCTAAAAATGGAAGAATGTTCTTCAAATCAAGATTACAACCCTCCTTTTAGTTTCTCCTCATATTTTGTGAAGAAATGGGTTCAGTCCTGTTGCAACCCAAACTACATCACTCTTTCTAAACTTGTTTTCGGTTGACATGAGGGATTTAGAGGACAGGGGGCTGGTTATATTGTTGAGATAAAGGCTTTCATGTAGTGTATTACCACCTGACCATAATGGAACAGATCCCAAAAGTGGCATTTACAAGGGTAATTTGTTTGGTCCTGAGTGACTCATGTATGATCCCTACAAATACCAAGCCAATCTAACCCTCTCCAAGAACTGGTGTCTCAAAAGAAGTGGCATTTACATGGGTAATTTGTTTGGTCCTGAGTGACTCATGTATGATCCAATGATAATACCAGGCCAATCTAACCCCCTCCAAGAACTGGCTAACCCTACAAAAAACAGTATAAACCTAAAATATCGCACCATGGAAAAACAACCAAAGTTATGATAAACAATGAATTAGATGTGACTACCTCAACTACCTCCACAAAATAACTAAATATATAAAAAAATATAAAATAAAAGACAAAAACTTGAAATGAGAGAAAATGGAAAATTTACCACCGGTGAATTAAGTCTAAGTTACATTCAATACGATACCTGAACATCTGAATGATGTTACAAGAGAGCAGCTTCAAATAAAAAATAAGGGAAAATAGATCAGAATGGCGAAAACGTCCAGCATTAAAAATAACAATCATTGCGTTCTTGCTACAGTAAGTTAAACCCTCTAGTTAGTTAAAGAAAAGCACTGACCATTTCAAACATTATGTATTCTTTTCTCCAACTACAGTTGCAAAAGAGGATATGTATTCTTTTCTCCAACTACAGTTGTAAAAGGGGAAGTGAAAGCACCACCAAAAGTGACCGTTTTTGGCTATTTCAAGAGCAATAATACTTACCTGTCTCCAATCAACTTATGCACTTCTCCCTCTACTTCAGAGCACAATTGTTCCCCTCCCCTCCCTCCCTCCCTCCTGTGGCCCACTTTCTGGTCATCATTCTCTTGCTCTTCCTCATAAATCTACCATGCAATAACTTTAAACTTTCCATTTTTGCAGAGCTACAGTATTGCACCCAGGAAACTCTCACTGTTTTTTTCTTTTTTTTACGTGATATAGTATCCCGTTGGCTGTGAACATGTGCCTTCCTTCATCTGAATAAAAGCACCAATAAAGCAGTGCTTAATTTGTCCATGTTTCTATAACATACATGTAGTATGTAATTAATGTTACTCGCTTGGTAAACCATTCCCACATGATCTAAGGTATATTCTTCATAAAACTGAGCACTAACAATACAGATGTACTTTACATGCTAGTCACGAAATCGATTGCTACTGAAGGTCAAGTCCTGGTCAAAAAGTGGAATCAAACGTCATCAGAGTTTCAAGCTATTTGTGCTACTCTCGTTGAATCGCTGGTAACATGAGCACACCTGACGTGTCCGTGATCTATACAGTAGCTACTACATGACATACATCTATACAGTAGCTACTACATGACATTCATGTATTGCAGGGTTTCCCTAACTTTATCCCCCCACGAACCCTCTGTTGTCCACGCATCCCCACCTTTTCGAGACACGATCTGAGTCATTATTATACTATAATACGCATAACAGTGCTTCGTAAAAGATCAAGTTCATGGTTTAATGTTGTAATGAAGAAATAACAAAAGAGTTTGTTGATAGGTACGACTTTGGTTCATTACTAAATTATATGATATATGAGATTTTAGTTCAACAAAAAGTACTCTACTTTTGACTCTCAGAAACATCTCACGAACCCCCTGGGATGGACTCACGCACCCCCTGGGGGTTTATGCACCCCAGTTAGGGAACCCTCGATGTAGAGCAACATGATTCTCTCATTTTGTTTTTAGAACTGCTCCTCTCCTCTCCTACCCACCACCACACTCCCGGTGAATATGCTGGCTCTAAAGCTTTTGACTGGAGACAGGGTTAGGGGGGAGCAAGGTACTGTTTATCCAATGTATACACATGAACGATGAAACCGTTGGGTTTAACCGATTGATAATGCTACGTCACAATGCCTACAAAACTTTAGGGCTCGGTAGTCTGTTTTGAATCCAGACTTTTGTTGTTTTCAATCTAACAAGGAAAATTAGAAACTCTTGTTGGCTCGTGAAAATCAAAATGGCAACACTTTTAGTGTTCATGTAAACTCTTTGCTTTGGCTTTGCCAATAAGAAAATATAACAAAAAAATTGGGAAACTTAGAAGTCTTTACTGTCTCCTCAAATTTGTACATAAAGTATGCAGGCCAATTAGAAAACACACACACACACATATACGCACACCAAAACATCATTGAAATGTTAAAGTTCATCAGCTACATCATTTGAAAATGGTTGGTTCAGTTGCCCATATTACCCCATACCCTCCTGCACATTCTAAACTTGCCATGGCAATAACTGTTGTGCTTTGCTTGGCAACTCAGCCTTTGTGATTACTGCCTGTTTGGCTTCTGTTTACGGATATTAAATTATATCTTTTAAAAGCTGTCATGGGACTTTTAAATACAAACTAGAAATGACTACACTAACTTTGCAAACTAAATTAACCGCAATTTGCTTGACAAACTGGAGAGTTTCTTGATTATATGTAAAATATAATGATTCATTAAAAGGGACGTGACATAAAGGTTTGATTATTAGTGATGGGATATTTGGGCATTTCCAGCAGATTTCGGAGGCATTTCATAATAAATGACCTATAATCTGCTAGTTCTGATGGCATTGCATCTACTGTACCAATGGAGAGTAACAGGGGGGACTTGCACTAGCTTGCTATTAGTACTGCTGGATAACTAAATCTACAGTGCAAAGAGACATTACATATGCATCATTATATAGAGTCATAGTTAACATACTGTAATACTGTACCTCACTGCAGAGCACTTAAAGGCCAGAAATAAACATTCTTAACTCTTTGCTTTGTATAATCAAAAGCATGAGTCATAGAAGCATAATTTCTTCAGTTTACTTCCTTACCTACATACTAATAGTACTCATACACTGTAATGTACATATAGTGCTATTACACTTGTTTCCTGTTAATCGATGATAACAAAAACATTCTTTCACTTCGGTAAACAACAGACTGTAAAACGACTGTACAGTATAATACTAATGCAAGTATGGGAGCAATGTCAAATCCAATGTAATTCAATACTGCAGATTCTGTTTGTTATTCGGTCAACAGGTAAGGGGGGCGGACTACCCAAATCAGTATTTCTTGGGGGCAGTATGAATTAATTCGTCGATCACATTATCAAGACCCTCGTCAAATCAAAGGTTAATTATGTAATTACGAGAACTTGATGGAAACCTCAATTATTGTGTAGTCTGGACACTTTTCAAAGTGGGTATAGCAAGCACAGTTAAAAACCTACAGTACATGAACATTTAACAAAATTTTGGACTTTTGTTGCCTAGGTTTTCAAATAAATCTTGGCTATAAGCGAGCTAATAAGCTCTATTGTTACAAAGAGTTTGGAACAGAATAGCATCGAAAACTTGATCAAGACCAAATTCTAGTCATTTGGCTATGGTTGAGCTAATGAGCTCTATTGATACAATGAGTTTGGTATAAAATAGCATCAAAAGCTTGATCAGGACCAAACTCTGGTCATTTGGCTATAGTCGAGCTAATGAGCTCTATTGATACCAAGATTGTAGTATAAAATAGCATCATAAACTTGATGAAAACCCAAACTCAGTCAGCTGCTTTGACAACCTGTTTTTTAGATCCTTTTATCGGTTCCAGCCTTACCTAACAAGCTCTAGCAATAGCGTACAGCATTCACACATATCCTCTGATATGATCTTCCTCCCTAACGTCTCCACCTCCACATGTATCCTTTTCTCTTCGCATCCTGGGGTGTTGCAGTCACTTCTCAATTCGGTTTTCGAGGACGTTATTTCCAAGGTCCTCTTCCACCCTAAGAGACTTGCCATTTTTCCCTTTACAAGATCCAAGTACTTTGACAAAGGTTTGAATGTGAAATAAAGTCTGCCCAACTTTTAGGGACATTTGCAACGGATCCGAGATGTCCAGAAAAGAAGGACAACTCCCGCTCATTTCTTACTACGGCCGACGATATGATATCGTTCCACAATTTGCCTAAAGGTATCCAGTGTTGTATTGCGTTAAACTTCGGGGAGGGTTAGGGTGGCATATTAGTTCCGATAATCTAATGGAAAAGTTAACCCTTATTGGGAGTTTTAACATATACTTTGAAGCGAAACCTCAAAAGTGAAAATATGTCACATGCTGGGTTTTAAAGGAGAAGCAAGACTCCAACCAGGAAGAAACCCGGTGTAGTTCTGTGCTGCCGTAGGTCCTTAAACGATCTACAGCCAGTATGTCAAAATAGGTACAGTACGTATGGTAACAGCTGAAAATAAACCCGGTACATCCCATACTGAGCAGTTCCAAACATTTCTCTATCAGTGAAGAGAACAAGATTGCAGGAAAAGGTTGTCACCATCTTTGATTACATACTTGTTGTTGTTATGGAACACAAACTTGGGATATTATCAAAACTATGATACAGATTAATTACACATGTATATGAATTGAGGAGTCACTGATATTGTGGTTAATTTGGCTTCCTCTTTTTTTCAGATATGCTCTATAATTAGATTTCACCTCTCACAGAAATGCCTGGTTTTTTATGCCTTATTTTTTGTAATACTTTTCTCGTGCTATTCATGTCTTTGATTCTTCTTTATCATATCAGATGCAGATTTTAACAAAAAGGTCAATTAGTGAAGGGGTGGGAGAGTGAGGGGTGGATCAAGACAGGGATGAATTTTGACATTTAATTTTTTTAAAACAGAACTTTCCGCAAGCTTTGCCGGTGCTTATAGTTAGCCGCATTCATATGTACTCTACTATTCACGCCTTCCTATATAAACTTATCCAGAATAATTGGCATTAATAAACACCATTCATTCCGCATTCATTCCGGTAGAGCGTAGTGAGCCCCTTTTGTTGTCCCATCAAGACTGCATACGATGTAATATCTGGTCATTTGCAAACCTTAAGATACCAGGGAATAACTTATTCGTTATCGCACAGCAAACTGCTCTGCAAAAATGGTTGAATTGCTTATACAAGTGAAAAAAAGCAGTAATTATATTTGACTATTATGTATCATCCAAGGGCCTTATTGTTCTGCAGGTTTTTTCCCCCCAAGGTTCCATAAGTTTGTTGGCCTCTGGCGCTGTACGTAAAACGGTTAATATTGTTCGGTAATTCTGCAGTGCGTCACCGTCACTTTGTTTGTTTTCAAGCGTTGCTAAACGTAAAATATTTACAAATCACTGAACCTGATCAACATGTTAAAAACTGAGCCTTTCTGACGATCTCTCTCCCATTCTGACTAATCGTCAAACTTCCTGTATTTGTTTCTCAGCATTTCAAAAACAGTTTTCAGATATTTCCTGTTCATTTGTAGCTGTTTGCAATACACACAAAGAGCTTTGATAGCTTTGGAGGGGTAAGAATTTAAGTAAATATTCTCAAGTGACAAAAAAAAGTGCTACTTACTTTATATGACCCAACGCCTGTTTAGGTTTGTCTACATATAAAATGTCACAATTGATTATTTCTATTTATAATTTACTTTTTCTTGCCCAAACACATTCAGATTCAAACAGACTTCCCTAACCCCCCCCCCCCGGCCCACTGTTTTATTTCCCTTCAATGATCCCAACTAACCCTTGTCCCTGCCCCCTTGCCCCCCCATCCTCCACATCAACAAAACATATACTATTACCGTTGATTTAACTATTCTAAAGTTGAAACTTCCAGCATATTTCAGTGTCAATTAATGATGAAACGAACAGAAGATTTATAAACTTATGAATGGACAGGTTGCAACAGAGTAAAGAGGTAAGTTTATGAGACAAACACTGAATGTTAACTGTAAAAAATAACTGTTTTGAGACCACAAATATTATTTCTTGAATTAACTCTCCATAGGATACTATTTTCACACCATGATTAACTACCTTTATGCAGACATTAAGGTGTTAACTAGGGAGGGTCATAAGTCCAAAGAAAAGCTAGGATATAAAACTGAATAAGGCTGCTCTGAAAAGAAACTGAACCCAAATTTAAGCAAACTTTACGCCTACTCACTATAAATGTGGATCCAAGTATGAAGTTCATCGATGCTTTACAGGCCTTTGCTGACGTTGAAGATATGGCATAACTTTTAAAGTTTTTAGACTTTGACCTCTGTTGACCTCCTACCTTCTAAGTTGAATCCATGTGATACCCAAGTACAAAGCTAATCGACTATTAATGCCTCAAGTACAATCTGAAGCCAGTCTACCAAGGACTTTCCTATGAAGACTGCAGCTATTGCAGGCTATTTATGGTACCCTGATTTTTTATAGAACGATCTGATCACGATTTTATGCAACCTAGTGCATCCCCAAATTCCTTATTGGACGAGTCCTAAATCTAAACTTTGTGGTCAATTCTGAAGATACCCCACGACAAAGTAACATACAGTAGATCTAACCGGTGGTGACAATGTTTCCTTACATCTTAGATTTCCGCCCCGAGACGACTTTTAAGAAAGTATTCCAAGTTTTCCCCCTGCCAACTTAATCAACTTTTCCTCTTTGGAGAAAGTTGATGACATTAGGAGGTAAACTTGTACATTGTACATGGAGGGCATGACTCAGTGATTTTGGTGTAAATATGCTGCTTAAATTGTTCTGACAACTCTGTACAAGGATGCTTCTATTTTACTCCACTAAGAAAGTAAGAATCTTCTCAGATCAGTTGACAAGCCTTGTTAAACGTCAGTCATGAATATTACACGATCACAATTTTAGTGGACGCTGGTATCCTTAATCCTCAGTGAACAACCTTTAGAAATAATGTTAAGATTAGAATTTCCAAAATACATACACATATATGTTGATCAGGTTTACAGATCTACACTGTACCTACTGAAGACACAATTATTTGAAATCTGTTTGCCTTCACATGTTCAATGTACAATGTACAGATAATTATATATTAGCATAAAACACCTACATACAGTACACTAATAATGCACTAAATTTCCTATAGAATACATCTGGAGTTCCTATAGAACCTTGAATATTAAACAGTTTTGCAGATGTAAGCTAATAAATATGTACACCGCTCTCTTCCTGGAGACAGGTAAGCGATGAAACAAAGTAAATTTCATCATGTCACGATTCAGTGCATCCTGTTAACTTAATGACGCTGCGGCAGGTTTATATTTGATTAATTCCGCTCTCATTCCAAAATTTCAAAATCCAGGAATCAAACTTGTAGATTCACAGCATCACCAGGGTGACTACTGTACATGCATATCAAAATCAGGACACCATGACCAATCCACCAAAGTTTCTTACAATTTGTATTTTTGGAAAGGGGGAAGTCTTTACTAAAAAAACTAATAAAAAGTTTTGCAATAAATCCTATTCAGCAATTGATTTCTTTGAAGGCCAACAAGTTGTCTCTGTCTTTCTTTAACTCCAAACATCTATAGTTTCCCACTGTGTGATGTCATTTTTACTTTAGCCTTAGCCACAGGGTGCCAGTCCTATACTAAAAACAACCAATGCCTATGAGGTCATTAGGCTTGTTATCACATGGGTTACTATGGCAACAAGTCCCATTTTGGAATATGATGCAATATGGATGAAACTTTAATAGAAAGTTCTCGAAAAGTTTCCGCAAAAGAATTGTGCAACTTTTTCAGTTGTGTAACTTTTCAGTTGTGACAAGGAGGGGACAGGGGGAGGGGAGTGGGAGGGGGAGTCTTGACAAATACCTAGAGTGATTTTGCTCTACCTCCATTATGTATAGGAAAACAACCATGCCATGTCTTTCTGTTACCAGTGATTGAGATGAGATTTGCTTCCATCTTACCTCAGCCGATGAATTCATGACTCTGACATAAGGCCCGATACTTCTAGTCTTCATTAACAGAGAATAACCTAGATCACATGGCAACAGTTTAGCTACAAATAACGTTGCATCATACAAACACAGGAATGTACAAGAACATGGTAAAAACAAAACAATGAATGCTTAGTCAGTGCTCGATTCAGGTGAAAGAAACAGTTGTTCAGGAAATAAGTTGCAAACTGACAGACGATATCATGGGAAACAAAAACAATGGGGTCTTTCTGGAAACAAACAGCTCACTAAAATGGTTAAAATAAAAGGTAACTTCTCAATGGGTAAAATTCAGTAGGAAGAAGAACACATCGATGACCTGAAAGAGGGTCATTATGGGTGCAAACGGGGCTAAACATTTGTCACCAAAGTTTCTAGGTTAGCTACTGTAGATGGAAAAGTGCATATATACATTTTTGTTTGAAGACAGGTTAAGGAGGGCATTAGCAAAATATCAGAAGGAAACATGTCTGGATGCTTCCCAACTGAAGTCACTCATTCAGAGAAGTACACTTCCATCCCACACAACAGTCATAATTTTGAAAGTCACACTCGTCGCAACACGATACTAGTGCTGTCCCTATTTAATTGAAAGTTGAAACATTTGGTTTTCTCACAGGACTGCACATAAATAGACAAAATGCATGTACGCGATCGATAGAAACAACCATTCGTAGGCGGTTGTTTATAGATTTGGAAGGCTGTAAAGTCGAGCCATGTACCAGTTCTACCTCTGCTCTACAAAACCTGATACATGCAGGGTCGGCATTTAATGCAACGAAGGATTCAAAACCAAGTAGACCACAGTATGGAAATTAATGTCAACTACCAATTTCTCTGCCATATCCCTCCCCCATCATCCCCCACCCCCAGCCCCCCCACCAACCAATGTCGCATTCCTAACTCCGACTATTCAAACCCTGAGAAAGTACTCTTGTTTGCTACTTGGGCAAACTTTTTAAACTAAGACACATTATTCTTGTATATGAGTACTTGACACCAGCTGCACACTGCCTTCTTTCCTTTCATGCATAATTAATTGAAAGGGTAATTAAACATGGCTAATTGAGAATGACAAACAACTGATGAGCTAGCTAGGCCAGCTTCAGACCTGCTTTTTCTTTCTCCCCTACGGAAATTTTCTTAGCAGCTCTGTAAAGTTGTTTTCAAATGCAGATGGCTGAAATTTAGTACTTAAATAAAACGGTTTATACCTAGATTAACTTTAGTTTAAATTTCAAGAAAAAATTTGCTAGAAAAGAAGAAAAAGAAAAGATAAAAAAAAAAAAAAAAATGGTTTGTCAACTGTTTGTGACTTATCGATTTTCAATGGCTTTGAGATTCCTGTTCAAAATGACTTACCATTTGGAAGGACGCTGCAAATGTGGTGGATCTGCTTTGGGGATTTTGATCAGTACCCTCATGGGATTCAGATCGTGGAATGGTGGTTCCATCTCGGCAAACTCTATCAGGGTGATACCCAATGACCAGATGTCGGCCTTGTAGCTGTAAGGCTGATCTTTGAAAGTTTCACAAAGTATTACCTCAGGTGCCATCCTGTAAATGAAGAAAGAGAAAAAGTTTACATTTCGGTATCCACCATTTTTGTGTTTTTTCGTAAAATTTTGGCTCCCACACGCAAGAGCTAGCTAGACAGAAGTACTGACAGTTACTTAAAGGTAATATAAAACAGAGAAAACCAGGAATTTGATTGCTTGGAATTTGGAGGCTTACTTTTAGATTGGGGCGGTTATAGGAAATCAACAAAAAAAAGCAATTGAGGAAGAGGAATAGCTGTTACATGATGTCCCCTTCTCGTCCCTCCTTTAATACACACAACACGTGGCGGTACCACCCTGATGATAAGTATACAAAGATAAGATAACTAAGATTAAGGGGAACTATTACATATTACAAAAATTATTGGATGTACCAAAGTAGCTTCTAGGTTTGAAAAATTTAACTTTTAAGATCTCTTTTGACATTTTTAGAGTATTTCTTCTTGCATGATAATTCATAATTCTGTGATTCCTTCCTTGAAATTCAAAATAGTTCGCGGCGACATAAACTGTGCAAAGCATTGCAATTCTGATACCATCGGACCCATGCTTCTTTTCGCCTCACTCTGAAGTTCTTTTAACTGAAACACTCTTATTTGACAAACCTTACGACATAATCATTGGGTGATTTTAGATCAATTCAGAGCTCTTCTACTGTATATGTGGAGATGAGATGGGTAAGAGGGGAGTGATGTTAAAACTGATAAAAATTGCACACAGAATGACCCAAATGGATTATTATTGACAATAGAATGAGCAAGAAAGATTGCCTAATACCCCCTCCCATACTCTGCCTATCCTAACCTGACCCCCCCCCATTTGCAATGAACTTACACCTTACCCTTCGATGAAAAGTTCTGTTTCAAGTGCCAAATTCCTGATTCTTTGTATCGGCTGATTTGTTCTAGATACCCTTCATTACTCATCCTCCCCAACCACCAACCCCCCTCCCCTCCTCCCAAAATACTAGATCACATCAAGTTATCAAGTACATATTACAAGCAATTTAATAATCCCCCACTTAATATTCTGTCAACAAGGTCTACCTACATTAAGTAGCCAACTCGACCTATCATTTGTGAACCTTTTTATACTCAAATTGTGTTAGTATATCTTCAATGAAACATTTATAAACCATTGTGTAGAGTGTTACTACAGTGTAAGCAATCAATTCATATGTGCCGTACCATGTGCAATCCCACAGAATAATAATTTATTCATTAAATTCCATTGCAAATTGCTATACAAAATTACAATGATGCTTGGCAGTTTTATCTTTACGCAGAAACCTCTTATGGTAATATTATATACGAGACAGAGTCATCAAAACTGCTGCGCGAAAATGGAGCAATAAATTCTCTGAATTTTAAAAGCTGAATATTTAAACTGAAGTCATACAGTAGGCACTGAAGAATGAAAAGAACTCATTGCCGCCATATGACACAAGTCTGTGTATGCAAACAGGAAGTCACAACATGCAGAGTTTGTCAAAGGGAAAAAAAAAACACTGAAATTAATATAGACCGAAAGTAAAACTAAAGTGATAATAAACTGACTCCAACTCATGTCATCCTTCCTCAGGGAATACAAGGTCTCTTAATATCAAAACATAGAAACAATTATATACATATGTTATCATCATGATTCATTTACATGTATTTCCTGTGGTTAACAGAATAAACTGCCATACTACACTGTGACAAACCATTGCAAGGATATCAAAGCAAGGCTGCCAAACTGTACATCACACTGAAAGTGTGCATTCCAACTGTTACTGAGGTTGTTGTGATTATTAAAAGTCCTCTTTCCAGACTTTCAGTACTCGAGTCAGAACATGGTACCCGTACTCGATTATGTGTTTTGTACTCATCAGTACAGCACTCGCACTAATGGTTTTGAAATCGTGTTCCTACTCAGTACAAAATGAACATAAAGTGCTTGTAATCAGGGCCTAGTACTCTGCACTCCTACTCATGCTGCTTGCTAGAGTGTGACTGTACCCATGTCAGTTATTTGTACTCAAAGTTGTGTACTCACTCTACAAGACTAGCTCTCTGATCATTTTAATATCCAAACTGAAATTAAGTGTCGTTTCAATCTAGTCAATTTTTTACTTGCCTGCGTATAATTTCAATGCAAAAATTTTTTCTATAAAACTTCCCTAAAATTTTTATCTCCTTAAAAGCATCACAAACAACCAATCCATTCAAACATTAACTTTAGTCTTCAAAAGACTGCAGTCCCTTGGCATTCATACCAAGAAAGTCCCTGTATTTGTAAGAGACAAAGAAATCGAAACCAGATCGAAAATCAGTTATTTAGTAGCTGCCTATACAGACATGAATCTGAACTGCATGGCTACAATAAGCCATATAAAATATATACACACTATAAGGGTGTGGTTTGTAATAGTTCAAATTTGATAAAACTAGTGCAAAACACAAAAGAATGGGTGGGGTGGAGGGTAGGGAGTCAACACCAACTGGTTGCCATAGCAAAGCCTATACCAAGTATTTGCCATAAGATACTATTGCAAGGGAAGTCATACTAACTAGATTGTCCACTCTTTTATCTGAAGGACTTCCTTGTTTTACCACAATATTGCTTAGAAGTGAGATTCTTGCACAACCTTTCCTTAGGACACACCCAGAAAGATGCTAAAGGACACCTGTTTCTAAAAGCAATAACAAATAATGATTTAACTGGCGGGGCGACAACGATGTGGTTAACACACCCACGGTTTATGTTACATGATATTTTCCTGTTTACTGACACCAGAGTATCACTAGACTGGTCATGATTAGTTTAATTAACAAAAATAAAATAAAATTGTCTGATTTAGCTGTCTGGCTTCTTCGATAGGTTTTCCAGTTGAGTTGATATATCTACAGCACGTATGAAGCAAACATGATAATAAGTTGAAATTGTTTTTATACAAGTTGGTGAATAATATCGGTGGCATTTTTGTAATTGCTCAGTCATTCATGCAATGGAAATCCTGTGAAGGTACGACGTGAAACGACTTCCTGGAAGTAGGATCTGAATTTAGAACCAAATATTACCCATACTATCTAATGTGGCTATGTACAGAATGGGAGGGTGAGGGTAGGGGAGGGAGGGAGGGAGATGAATAGTATTGCTGGTAAAGGAATGTAAAAGCAACAGATGGAATAGTGAACAAAACTAACATTTGGTCTTGGTACCAAAGTCTCTGAGTTTACCAATGCAGCTTATAGGGCATGGGACATATCTAGTGTACATGGGCCATGTTTATATAAACTGCTGACTGAAATACATTGTGCTTGTACTGGATTGCAACTTAACCATAGACTTGGAAGGTATGAAGAAATTAGATCAATATGGAATAAAAAGTAGAGACATTTTCAAACGGAAATCAGCTTATCTAAAATGGGGGCCTTTTACAGAATGGATTTCATGTTCAGTACCATATAGCCTGCAAATTAAAATTAGGAATGTTGTACGGATGTTAACAAGAACTTTTTGTCAAACCTTTCTGCTTCATCTTGTACTATCACACACGTTTTGCCTTTCCAGTGATTCATAGCAAACTTGCCTATTCTTGGTAACAACTTCCAACTTCTGACATGTTTTTGGAAAGCCCTTTGTGGTTTCGGTCGCATTGTGTTAGTGTTTAGTGTTTAGTCGACTACAGTACTAGGTGACAAAGCTTTGAAGAATCAACAACAAAATTTGTCAACTCACTGTTAAAATTCTTCTGTGGTAAATTGAATTTAGAATGCAGAATAGAAATATTCTTGGAACAATATGTGGGGCTTACAATGTCTGCCCTACACTAGACTAAATGAATGTTAAAAACAACAATTAACAAAATCTAACATGTACATATTTATACAAGAAATCAGCTACATATCCCAAGACCTGGGGGCTTGGTTATTTATGAGTGAAAAATACTTATTAGTCTCCATTCAACATATATATGCACTCCAATCTAGCAACTCTAACCCTACATAAAATGGTCACATTTTAGCACAACGCAGCCATTTTTTGAGGTCTAACATTTTGATGCTCTATATTACGCGGTTCAGCTAAATGCAGTGTTATACTAATGGTTTAACATGTTTTTCATCTAGGAAGTGAAGGGGGAGAGAAGGGGGAGAGAAGGGGGAGAGGGGGAAAAGGGAAGAATGGGGAGAGGGGGAAGAGGAGGAGGGGGCTTAGAGGACAACAAGATGATTCACCTGGGATGTTTTGAGGCAGCACAAACATCTTACTTAATATACTGAGGTGTGGTTTATGTATACCCCATTTCCCTACACTCCTTAAACCTTTGGTAACTTTTACAGAAGCATGAATACAAAGACTACATATTTCTGGGTAATGCCAAGTTAAATATACTAACATTTCCTAGGATGATTTAGAGCTGTTGTTTATTTGACTCTATTGCCATCTAATCTGTGAGGGTGCAACTACCGGGTCAGTGGAGCTACTGTACAGTACCCCACCCCCATGTTAGTTACAAAAGAGGCATGGTCACCATCAATCCATTGTGTTATCCATGGACACACAGCTAACAAGAACATCATATATCAGATATACAATTATGATATTCATACATGTAAGTGTTTCATTTTACCTACCTACATGATATAACTTCCAATTTAGCATCTGTTGTTAGAACCTTATATAATCTTCCACATTTACCATCCTCAAGAGTGAAGTGGAAAAAGTACCCTGTGATATAAACGCTAGCAACCTTCAAGTTCTGACCATTCCTAAGCAACACTTTCCATTAACCGTGAAAGCTTTCCTTTAAAACTAATTTCAAATACCACTGTACCTTGTTATAAAATCCACATGAATGCCACATGGGCATCCCAAACAACAACTTTGAAATAGACAAGAATCCAGTGCACTTTCTGCAAATGATTGACATTGGCTCTTCACTGAAAATTTTCAGTTTCGCAATATACAGGGAAGCGGAAGGTCAGTCTTTGTACATTATTTCATCGCTAACGCTACAGAGTACTATGGAAGTGTTAACGTAGGCTGCTTTTTCTCTGATATCAGAACTCCTTTTATAGCCTTTGTAAACGATAGATGCCGGAAAATTTAAACCAAGGCCAATAACTTCAACATGATGAGTATGTCAGATCAAAAGTCACTGTTGAAAGCATCATGATAGAAATCCTTGAATGATGATGGTGATGTAAAAACGGTGGGGGGGGGGTGGGTGTCATAGGGGTGGGGTGCAGTGTGAACAACCAAGTAAACAGAGAATTGCAGTCATAGAGCGAAAAACAGGAGAAATGTAAATCACAGGAAATTCAACATTTCAATTTTTAACTTCATTTGTTGAAGTGGTCAAACTGGTGGAATAAATGGATTAATTTAGGAGAAATAATAACTCATGAAACCAGATCTATAATCCTGGAAATGATAAAGTTTAAAGACTATTATCTGCTTCTCGTTTAGGTCAACCTATGCAGTCTCATTGTGGTGAGATAATGTGATCAGTATGCCAACCAGATAGATAAAGAAATGCAATTGTAAGGCAGAGACAGGCAAGTTAGGAACAAAGTGAATCGAGACTATCAAGATCTTTGGATTTGGCTTAAGGGTGGTGGTGGCGATGTATTGCCGTCTGTTGACGTGATACCAAAACTGTTCCAATATCACTCGAATTCAAAGAGTGGTCTCTGATAGCAACTGTTTTTACATATTTCTCAGAGTGTGTACCTAGAATGTAAATCAAATTAGAATTGGACCAAAGAAGGTCAGTGAGGACACTATGCTAATAAAACAGACAAAAAACATTATCCAAGTAGAAAGGAAAGCTCAAAACAATGTAAACAGGTATTGGGTAGTAGTAGTAGTAGTGCAATAATACATACTCAAATTACCGTGCCTATAAGGCTGTGCACAAGACTACGTATAACATTTGTTTAATCTTCAGTGGACTGTTGCCCTTAAAGTATGCAATAATCAGAAAAGAATGCCTCCCTGTCTATAAGAGTATACACATTAAAATGTGCTACAGTATAAATTGAACCTCTCTGAATAAATAAAGTAATGTTTACTCTACTAGCGACTGCTTGGAATCTGGGCTGTCGCTGGCTTACGAAAAAGCTACCGTCACAAAGCTTAGAAACAAGCTCAACCCAGTTGTTATTTTAATTCCCAGCTGGAATTGTCAATGTATTATTAATGTAACTCTAAAGAAAGGAAATTAATAGAGAAAAAAATAATAATTTGGCTCGTTTGAAACAGGCAACACCCAAAGCTCCTCGCTCCTGATGTGTCTAAGTCGTAGACAAAGTGTCATTAGGAAGGGCCGAGGTAACGATGATGTTTACATTATCACCTAACAAAGGAATTAATTTATGTGACATGCATCAAGTGATGATGCTGCCTCAATCGACTGAAATACAGAACTGCTAGCCACGCAGCTTGTATATATAGTTAGTCAGACACTTTTGCTCCGTACAGACAAAACAGAAATGCAGAAAATGTCACAAAGGAATTTATACTACAAGGTTGAGGAGGGGAGGGGAGGAGAGGGGAGGGAGGTGGGTCTCATAATAGAGAACAAAGACATGAGAATTGCAGATGAAACAAGAAGCTCAGAGGCTTTGTGATGCCTTACAATCAGGAAATTCCAGCTCCCTCTACCAAACCAGTTGTATCTGTCTTTCTTAATTATGTGCATAAATCAATAAAGTCACTGATAAGTGATAAGGATAGTGAATTTTCTAATAATATATCTTTTGTGTCCTTTTTAATAAGAAAAGTCAAAGGAACGATTCCCACCCCCTACCC
>JAIPMN010007511.1:0-17062 GCA_020650975.1 Apostichopus californicus
GAGGGGAGGGGGAGGAGAGGGGGAGGAGGAAGGGGGGAGGGGAGGAGAGGAGGAGAGGGGGAGAGGGGGAAGGAGGGGGAAGGGGAGGAGAGGGGGAGGAGAGGTGGAAGGGGAGGGGAGGGGAGGAGAGGGGGAAGGGAAGGACAGGGGAGGGAGAGGGGATGGGAATGATATAGATTATAATATGTTTGTTGTGTAAATAATGAGATGTGTTCATATATTCTCTGTAAGTTGCAAAAGATCGCACCATTATGCACTTAAGCACCCTTAAATTTACAACAATATCTTAACTTCAACAAACTTTGGAGGAATTTGTTTTGATTGGCAATATTTCTAAGCAGGTTATCCATTTGTTTTTGAGTAATATATAAGACATAAAGTACGCAGGATAACGGTGTCATTTCCTTTCCTCTCATCTCCTTTTTCGTTGCCTTATGATCCTTCTTAGCAGACATAGTTGTTTACAATGTTAGAAAGTTGTAAACATTTGTTTTGAAAAAAAAAAGACAAAGACAAATTAAATTTTTTATATTTATTGAAAATTAAAACAATGATAAAAAATATATAAATAAATATGAAAAGTCAAAAGGCTTTAATAACCGCAGAGTTGTGTTCTTGAATACTTAAAATGTAGAACTGCCTTTGTAGTATACTTAAACAAGAATCATGAATGCAAAACTATATTGCGGTTTCATGGGGGACTTCGTCGTAACCGGGTATATTTTCAAATTATTGACATTTTTACCACCATGAGTCAACCCACAGTACTTCAATTTCTACGGTGCAGTATCGACTTAGCAAGTTTTATGACAGCATATTCCGTGTTGCAACTACTGGTTACGAAATTGTTGAGCCGGCGAACACTGTAGTGTATATTGACATACGAGCTTCTATGTGGAAATGAGTTTGGCTTGGACTAACGTAAATTATTTTGACAGATTTATTCATAATTTATTTTTAAAGCAATTTTGGTTGGGTTTGTTGCATCCAACTTGAGGTAAGGTTATTTCTCGAAACATTTTTATACTGTCTGCCACTCACGAATTCGCCAGCAAGTGGTGTTACGTTGAGTGTCACCGGTCGATGCTGTATTACAATGTTTAGCTAACGAGTGTCGATTCAGCATGTAGCTAACAGTGAAACTCAGCGCAATGGGAAGTTCTAACTTAGGCTTCTGTATCTACATGTTAGTTACACGTGTACTGTACTGTTAGTGTTGTTGTTACAAATACCAACAAGTACAGTTACTATACAGACCAGGAAGGGGAACAGTTAGGTGTTACTCTACGGAGTTAACTTAAACGTATGAGCAAGCAAATTTTACCCACAGTGCCAAATGGAATTATTTCTTCTGTTTATTAATATTACATACCTTACACCTGTATTACATACCATAATGCCAATAATTTGCTGAGGCTTAGCCTAGTGTTAAACCCTGACCACTAACAAGTAACATGTAATTTGCAGTACAGTTATGCTTGTCATGAACTTACTGTATGTCTGTTATGGCTATGTTCATTTTAATTTCGATCAGCTCTTTCACAAAGTTTGATGAAAATTTTGCCAACTTGTTTAGAAAGCTAAAGAATGCTTTGGACAAGCACTTTAAGCATCGTAATCAGGTCTGAGTGTTTGTGTCTTCAGTTTCTTTTCTCTCTCCTATAGGGTCCTTGTTGGGGACTTGAGTGTCCCTCCTGATCCTTGTTTTCTACTAAACTAAAACTAAACTATGAGCATTGAGATATTTATATTTTGTCAAATGTAACTTGAAGCCAAATTTGTTAAAGAAGATTCATATTTTCAAAGATAAAAATTCTTGTCAGTTCTCTAGAAGATGCAGTATTAAATAGTCGTAAAATGAATTAGCACATGAATGCTTCTAAGTTAAATGTAATCATTGATTTGTGGCGTGTTATTACATTACAAGTTATAGTACAACTTTCATTTCAAAATTGTCAGACACAGACTTGGTTTCTTATCTACTTTTAATGTAAGCAAATAATGCCAAAATCTTTCTTTTTATTTTCTATTTTATGTCTGCATTTTCACCCAGGATGGACGATAATCTCCGACAGAGAAACACGTCCAAAGGCAACTTGAAGGATCTTCTATCTCCTGAAAATGGTAACCATTCTAATAGCGATTCCAGGCAGTCGAGATCTTCATCTAATTCATCGACCTCTAGCAAAAAGTCACGTTCCTCTTCAAACTCGTCCAACAGCAGCTCAAAGATGAAACCAACGTTGAATAAGAAGACTAAAAAAAGAACACAGCAACTATTTAAGTTGTTTCTACTTGCAATAGCTCTTAGTAAGTGTTGACTTTGGTGTCATTGGCTATTCCTTGAGTTGTCACACTCTACTGCTTGTCGTAAATCTAACTGTGACAAAACAACGAGTTGCCCCTTACTGTCAAGAGCATTCATGAATGAAAGTACATGTGGTACAAAAATTGGGTCAATTGAGGCAAATTTAGACCACTTAAAGCCTCCCAGGAGTAGCCTATGAAAACTGTTTACTACTGAGTGAAGAAGTTTATTTTTAAAGATTATTAATGTACAAAGCTTCTTTTTAAATAACAAGTGAAGTAAAGTAGATAACATGATATATTTTAACATGTATGTAGTTTTGATTTCTGGTGAATTAAAGTAACAGATAAGGATTATTAATGGACAAAGCTTCCTTTTAAATAACAAGTGAAGTAAAGTAGGTAACATGATATATTTTAACATGTATGTAGTTTGATTTCTGGTGAATGAAAGTAACAGATAAGTGTATTTTTTAAATTTATTTTGGGGAAAAACCTATTTTTACTGGGGGGAATATTTGGTTAAAATCCAGGGAAGAAATACCAGGGCTCCTGAGAATTCCAATACATTTTTACAACTACAGCAAGGAAGGCTTGGAAATATCAAGTTAAAGCTTTAAGCTAACACAGAGGTTACATGTAGTTTTCATAACTATTCACCTCTGATTATATAGTTTTTATTTCTTGATGTTCAAAAACTGATATTTAAATTGAGTTGAAAGACAATGATCCAAATAATGCATAAATGTGTCATTAATGGAGATGCTTCACAACAAAGACCTTAAAAATCATTTTTTTTCCCTCCCATTTTAATATTCTCATTGTTTTTGCAATAAAATGTCATTTAAAAGTGACTGTTGTGGCCTTCCAGCCCTGATACATCAACCTCCATATCTTGTGAAAGATGACTGATACCAAGTTGCAGTGAAATTAATGCTTATCTTGTTTTTGTTTTTATTTTTTTATTCAACCAGGCACATTACCTATAATTTATGGACTTTATACTTTTCACAAACGAGCTCAAGTAGCTACACCGCTCAATGCCCCAAGGATAATTCATGAAGGTTCCAGTAGTCCATATGCTTCCCCAGAGAGATATTGGGGTACCTACAGATCAGGCGTATACTTTGGTTTGAAGACTCGGCGACCAAATTCTCCTGTTACAGGGTTGATGTGGTTTAAGCAGGTATGTGTGAGGCTAACTCTACTAGCCGTTAAACATAACAAATGTGTGTTGAAGCGTTACATGAAGACATCGGGCTAATCAAATAAGATCTTAGGATGCAGCCGCACAACTAACGAACAGAGAAATTCATATGATTACACCATCACAGTTTCAAGTCCTGTTGTAGGCCATAGTTATATCCCTCAAACCCTGTTTTGATAATCTCTCAGTGTATTCATTTGATGATATCCTCATAAGTAAACGTTGCATAGTTAGGCCTATGTGTTAATTTTGTATTCAACTTGTTGTTCTATGTAGTCTCCATTATGCTGTCAGTGACATATACTAACAATCATGCCAAGGTTAAATTGCTCTACAGTTACTGTATACACTTCCTTGTTTACTCTATTCTTTAATTGTCCAGGACCCCTGCCACCAAGGGCCGGGTCCATACCCCCTGCCCCTCCCCCAATAACTTTTACAGCAATGATTTTTATGCAGCAATTTCAATACCATTGAAGATTGGTCTGACCCCTGACCCCCAATCTCTCACTCTCAAATCTTTGTTCATGTCCCTGTCTTCCTGATGCATTAAAATTTCTTCGCAACAGAGTCTGTGGTATTTCTGTACCTCACGTAATGAAACGAAAGTTGAATATTAGCTATTGCACCTATTTTGAAGTAACATTTAGTTGTTTGGATTTTCAGATTCCTAGACAATTCTGTATGTTGCAATATTTTCTAAAAAAGTGACAGCTGGGCTCCCTAATTCCATTCAGTACATATTTTCAAACTTTCAGTTGAAATTTCTATTTTCTCACTTTCAGCATGTGAGACAAAGACCATTGCCTATTCGCCACACATGTGAGCAGAGTGACCAATTAGAGAGCTACGGATGGCTGAAGCACGACGGCCTTAACTTTGGCATCCAAGATATTGTTGAGAAGGAATTTTCACTAACAACTCAATTTGTTAAGAGGCCTGGCGGAAGTCACGGTGGGGACTGGTCCGCTAGAATAAATGGCAAGAAAAAGGTATTCAATTCATGTATGTTTGGTTTAGATTGGCCGAGACCAAGTCATTCATATTGAGTTTCCAAAAGATAGCCAATCAGGGCAATTTGCTAATAGATGTATGCTATGGGTTGTGGGGTGGGGGAGCAGAGAGGGTTTGGGGGATTGGAGTGGATGGGGTAAGGGGTGGTATAGTAGTTCTTACAACATGTGAAGCCTCTATAACTCTAACTCCTTGTAGGGCTTTGACCTAATTCTGGCCAGGAAGTACAGGAGCATAAATCAAATATAAATTGTCTTGTCAAGCTAAGCTAACCTAATTATCAAAGTAGTTATCAGAAATGTTAACAAAATTAGCCCTAATGATGTTGTTTAATTTCATTTTTAATTTTTGTTTGTTTTTTGTTTTTGCTTTTGCAGGGAAATAGACCAGTGACTCTTAGTTTGTTATTCTACATAGCCCTGGACGGTGACGGGGAGATAGAACCAATCATTAAACAGAACTTTCTAGATGGTGTCAAAGGCTTCACAAAGGCCTTGGGTCACTTCAACTTGAAATTCCCGACGGTCAAGAATGCAACTAGTAATCATTTCTTGGTCAGCTACGCACCCAGCCTCGCTCAGCTCAAAGATGTGGTCCTGCAGAGGCTACGGGTTTTCCCAGTCAACAAAACGGTCAACATGTTCGGTCTGGCCGGAGTCGACTCTCCCACCATCAGCAAAGCTCCCGATCAGAAGCCAAACTTTATCGTGAAGCAGATCACTGTGAAGTTTCCTTTCCAGATGGAGGTGCTGTTTGAGTCCGGAACTGTCTCTAAGCAAGAGCCTCAGTTGATGGGCAGGGAGTTTTATAAAGTACTAAAACAATACACCAAAGACTTTGATGCCACGTTTGAATCTCTGTTCAGTCTAGAAGAGAAGGGTTTTAGGCCAAACGAAACAGTGGTAGCTAAAGCTGCTTTGAGTAACATGCTGGGCGGGGTGGGATACTTTTATGGACAATCCCTGGTGCAATCTATATACCACAAAGAGCCTGTCCCTTACTGGGAGGCAGCACTCATGACAGCCGTACCGTCCAGGTCATTCTTCCCGCGAGGTTTCCTCTGGGACGAGGGCTTTCACAACTTGCTCATTAGTAGGTGGGATCCTCAGCTCAGCATGGAGATCATCGGCCACTGGTTAGATCTAATGAATGTCGAGGGTTGGATTCCCAGGGAGCAGATACTTGGCTCTGAGGCCCTCATGAAGGTACCACGAGAGTTTGTGGTGCAGTTTAACACCAACGCTAATCCGCCAACCTTATTCCTGCCCCTGCAACACCTCATGGAACAAGAAAGTTTCAGATCGGATCCCAGATTTCAAAAGTACATGCATGCCATTTTCCCGAGACTGAAGGCCTGGTACCAGTGGTTCAACAACAGCCAGACGGGGCCAGAACCGGGGACGTATCGGTGGAGAGGAAGAAATCATCAGACAAGCGTGGAGCTCAACCCTAAGACCTTGACGTCTGGTCTGGATGATTTTCCTAGAGCATCTCATCCATCCAAAAATGAGAAACATGTGGACCTTCGTTGTTGGATGACTCTGGCATCCAAAGTTATCATTGACATTGCGGACATGCTGGGTGAGGAATCATCGGATTATAAGGCCACTTACCGAATGCTTGCGGATAATCAACTCCTCGATAAGCAGCATTGGTCTTCCACAGGTCACATGTACAGTGACTTTGGCAACCATGCCCCTCGTGTGGCTCTGGAGAGGGCCCCCTCGCCACCCGCACCCAAGCCTCGTCCAGGCCAGAGACTCCAACGGCCGCCCCTGCAACCGCTCTTGCGTGTGGTGAAGACCAAAGGCGGACCGACCATGAGGTTTGTAGACGCCTTTGGGTATGTCAGTCTGTTCCCTTTTCTTTTGCAAATATTGGAACCTTCCTCGCCGAAGTTAGGACAGATTCTCACAGATTTACGAGATCCTAAACTTCTATGGACAGAGTACGGTCTGCGGTCCTTGTCAAAGTCGGATCCAGTATATATGAAATACAATACAGAACATGACCCCCCTTACTGGAGGGGAGCTATCTGGATTAATATGAATTATTTAGCGGTTAGGGCCCTTCATCATTACTCAAAGTTAGAGGGCCCACATCAAACTACCGCTGGGGAGCTCTATGCGGAATTACGCACAAATATTATACAGACCATCGTGACACAATATCACAAAAACGGATACATATGGGAAAATTACAACGACAAGAACGGTAAAGGTCAGGGGTCGCATCCATTTACCGGTTGGTCAGCTCTTTTGGTTCTGCTTATGTCAGAAAGCTTTTGAGGTCAATGTTTCTTGATGGATAGTTAAACAATTGATACTGGAGCATTTCAGGTTATTGTTCTGGTCTTTTTAATGTGCTTTATTAATGTTATGCCATTTTCGGGATATTTTGTTGTGCAAAAAAAACAGAAATTGCATTATCATTATTGCAAGATAGATTTGGGAGATCATTGTAAAGGGGCGATGAACAACAACAACACATCAAAATTTTAATGAGTTGCTCCAAACGATGGACGAGTCGAATCGTTGCTCAAAAGTGATTCCTGATTCAAGTTGAGTCTGTGACAACAATACAGTCAAAATCTAATTTCATCTCTAGCAGAAAATGTTCTCAAAGTTCACAAAGCCATTTTTTTAACCCACTGATTCCCATATAACAATGTACATTGTTGATTTTGCCTGGGATTTAACTCTGCAAAGAAAGAAAAAAAGTTATGCCTTGTTTTGTTAGTAGATGTTGCAATTATTAAACAAACATTCATAATTGACCACTTTAGTTTTATGAAGTGATTACAGACAGGGCATCAATGTCTCTTAGAGAAACCATTTAGCTCTGCCCTATATATCGAAAATGTCTGTCAGTCCAAAAGTTCATGTGTAGTAATGTTAATAATGTCACTTATTTAGTTTCATTCATTAAAGGCTTCATGTTACACATGGATGTTAATAAAATCCCAATTTTTAAGGGAAGATCAACATTCATTGGTATTAATGAGGTCCTCTCTTTTTATTTTTAATATCTTTATCTCTTTATTTTAAATTGTGGTGCAATATCTCTGGTCATGCATTTGACTTGCGGTCTGTGGGTATTCTACGTCTTAACTCTGATACTTCTTCGTATTATTTCATACTGTATATCTCTTTTGTTTCGTCTATATTTTATTACCGTCTGTTAACTTAAAGCAACTCTCTTCAAAAACAGTAATGGAAGTTCCTATTGTTTTGTTCTCTATCTTCAGAATTGGTTCAAATCATGATATTTCTTCGTTTGATTTTAGACGCTAACGAATTTTATAACGTGGTCACTTTCGCCAGGACTTTTATTACTTCACTTCCACCAACAATGTTTGAAGTATTTCGTTGCTTTCAAGACATTTATTTGTCTTTATTCAACACTCCTGAATGTCTGGTGCTACCGTGGAGGGGCAATTTCTACAAGAGAGTATTTTGGAAAACTGTATTTAAAAAATTTGGTTGACCTCTGATGACCTTTGATCGATATTCTGTACGGAATTGATGAGTTAAAGTTAGCCATGAAGGATGTCTACTTAAGGTTCTTCAATTTTGGAATTGTATTTTGTATAACACTTTATTACACTGTGTTTTATCTATTGCTGCAAACTACAGACCCAAGTGCAGAAGGTTGCCCAGAAGGGGAAAGAAATGTTTCTGATCAATTTAAACATTTTGAGCATTGTACCATTCAGAAAGGAATTGAATTTTGTCTGCTTTCAATATCTGCTTGTATCCTGCTTCTAAGAATCTAGAAACTATATTTAGGTTCTAAATAGTGCAATTTCCAGGTTAAATAAGCAATAAGACTGCTGAGTAAGTTATGTAACATTATTGCATAGGATGCAAAGAGGATTTCCATGATCATGGGAAAACCTGGAAAGGTCGTGGAAATTTGAAAATTAATTTCCAGACCAGGAGATCATGTAGAGGAGTAAAAATATTGTAGAAAGTGAAGTAAATCATTTTTCTTGCAAACTTCCCCCAAATCTCACATTTATCGTTAATAGGTCATGGAATTTCCTCAGTGATGTGAAAAGCCATGGAAGTTTAGAATTACTCTTCTCCTCCTCTCTTACCTGTCTCCTCTAGTCATGCACTTCTTCTTCCTAACTTGCTAATATTGTTAGTGTTTTAGCACTGTTTGGTTTGCAAGAAAGTAGTATGTGAACCTTATGCAAATCTGAGAAAATGATAAAAACCGGCAACAGGCATTTTTGATTGGCCTTAACCAATCAAATTTCTGTAATTGCAAAATTCAAAAGAAACAGAAATAAATGGAGTGTCATTGTTTGTTTTTGTTGAGATATTCTGTTATAAATAGAACATTCTTAAAATAATTTTTTATGCTTTTGTAGATGACTAAATTAAATTAATTTGTTGTTTTGTTGAAATATGTACATCATAATTTAAATTCTATTTTTTCACAAATGTTCCTTTTTTTTTGGTAAATTTCTCAGAAACAGTTTCTTTCTGATCACCATGCAGTAAATTGTGACTGATGTCGAATTTCATCAAATTTGTCAATATTCTGCTATGCTGTATCTCCATGACAACATAGGTCATTAGTTTGACCACTCAACTTTTCACTTCAAATAATGAGTTAATATCCAAATGTTTTTATAATATTCTACAATTTAGTTATTCTATGTAGCTATTCTGAAAGTTCTCTGGGTAATGAAATGTTGAGAATTCAACGCCATCCTGCAATGCTCATTCATGAACCTTTATTCGGCCGCAAATAAAAAGATCATTTGATATTTTACTTTGAGTGATACTTTGTAGATTTGGGAGAATGACTATGCAAACCCTAAAACTGCAGTAACTAGATTGAATTAACTTCTAGACCTGTATGCAGACTTGTAGCAAGTCTGTTATCTTAGTCAGTGACTTCAGTTGTTGTACAACCTCCATGGGGAAATCTCTATGTCACAAATGTTTTCAAGTCTTTTCGTTCAGGAGAATGCGTGACTTGAGTAATGACTTGTTTATGGAATGCTGCCATGTGTGGAAGACATGAGCAGATGGATATGTGATTACTTGGTGTCATGAAATGCTCTGTTTGTTGGAAGCTTTGCAGAATCCGACTAATTCGCCATGGCAACTGCTCTTTCCTACAACAGCTCATAATTTGGCCTACACTACAAGAACAAAAAGGTTTATACTTGTTAATGGCTGTTTATTGGTAAATTTTCAAAGTAGAATATTGAACTGACCAGTTTAGCATATTGTTTTTCCTCATGAATTATGCACGGCTTCTAAGTTGGCATCTAACAGTTTGATTAAAGGCGTCTCCAAAATATTCTTTCATATTTGCTAGTTATATTCAATCAAATTTCTTTATTCTTTTGCTGAAGTGCACAATATCTCACAGGGTAGGATTGATATACAGAGCAGGGTCAACCACCCTCGACTTACCTTCCAAATTCCCTCTTGATCATTTGAGAAGCAAAAATGGCTGCTGACAGAGTCATGTTTGGGATCATGGTCTCATCAGAAATGATAAATGTTTAACACTGTGGAGTGTTAGCTCAGTGGTTAACGCCGTCGCCGTTCAATCATAAGGTCCCCGGTTCGAGTCACTCCCAGATTAATGTATGTCGTCCAGTTACAGAGTTGTTGACAATTGACAATTCATAATCATGGACGTTAAATACGAATGTAAGAGACTGACTTCGGTCAGCTTGCGGCTTTGATAAGCCAGTGAGGCTTCTTCGCGAGTTCCTGCTTGCAGGAGGATCTAATATACATACATACATAGCTTCCCTTTTAAAGTACCTTAAGAGATGAATGTTGAGGATTGTATGGTAATTGTAGTCAATGAAGGCAAAATACCCTGACACCGACAGAGGTATAAAAAGGGTGGTAATGGGCCATGGTTACTTACTTGACCAATAATCAAACTTTGAGACTTTCTTTTTAGAAATTTTCAGAGCATTTTTAACCCACAGTGCACTGGGACTTGTCTTATTTTGAGCCTTCCCAATATCTTGTAGAAAATGTGAGGAAAGTACTTCTTAGCCTGAAGGAAATTGTTAGGATGGTAGTATTTAGAGGAGTAGATTCATGATGAAGGTTTATCCTTTATTTAACCAGGTGAAAACTTTGATGGATATTAACAGATTTTTTTTAGAGAACTATTGAGTTCAGCATATTGCATTTGTAATATTCAACAGATGCATTACATTCTGGTCTGACAAAGTATTGCTGTATGCAGCCGCAGGCCGATGGATGGCTTATTGGATGAAGCTCAACGAACACTTTGTACCTTGTAACTTTGGGTACGTTCCAAGTGTAACTTAACTGTGTAGTCCTTGCTTGTTAAATTCATGCTCTCACTGTTCATTATATTTTCTTCATTTCCTTCTGTTTATGTTATACCATCTTAAAATGAGCTGCGTATCTTAACCAGTTTTATCTCCAGTGTGTGTAGGAGTTATTTATTTTCCTCTGTATAATGGCATATTCATATTTGTTTTAACAAAGTGCCTCCTAGTTTTCTATATAAATAAATAAACAGATTTGGTTGCAAACCTTGTTTCCTCAATTTCTTTGACTTTAGTTTCCAGTATTGTTGTTTTTTACCTTCACATTGAATGGTTTCCCTACTCTCAACTTGCACTTCCCAACCTCTCGGTATGGACGGAGTTAAGTCTCTGGTATGGCCCTTAAATATGATATGACGTCAAGTAAATGGTCACTCATCAAATTTCAATGTGCAGTTTACTGCCATCCTCAGTTTGTACCACTTTACCTGACAAACTACAGAACAGTAACAAAATCATAAAATGGACAAAGCTGGGACAATGGTACATGGTTGGAGATCAGGGAGGGGGCACCAGGTGTTGCACCAACATTTAGTGGTGTAGAAATGGGTACTGGTAATAGCACCACTAAAAATCATTCATTGCTGCAGTGATGCAAGTCCCCCAGTGCTGGGGATGTGGTTTGGACAGAAAAGGGTTATAGGACTAAATAAATATTTACAATTTGTCTTTCTGTATTCAAGTAGCTAGATTTATTGAGTATTTATTACTATGTCAGAATTCCCTAAAAATCCAGGCATTTTCTAAACTTTTGTATATTCATTCCAAAGGAATGCAAGAGTAGAGAAGAATAACTAGCTAAAAATGCGGAGGTATTGTAACTTTTACTTAACGATTATTAACTCCAGTGACACTTTAATGACCTATATGTCAGCCATCTGCTCACCTCCAGCATTTAAAGTTTGAGGGTTGTACCTTCTGTTCCATTTGAATAAGATACATAACGGTCACATAACGATGCTACCAGTATCGTGAGTATTAAAGGTATTAAACCTACACATACATCCTGTCAAAAACTTAAAAAAAATTATATAAAGAGAAATAATTTACAACAATTCTATGATATTAAAAAGCAACTTTTAGAACCAATTTCATAATCTGGACTAAAGCAAAAATCTGTACGAACGAAAAGCAATTTTTTTTCATGAAAACATCAAAGAGAATACGACACACGATACAGTGGTTTGTTTTTTTATGAGCATTTGTGTATTTATGAAGAGACACAGACAAAAGCGATACACAACATTACAGTTTTTTTTCTTTTTATATATACATTATCCCAATGATCCAGTGATGTTCGGCTAGACTAAATTCCAACTAAAATTAAATAGAACACGGAGAAAACCAGTGAACATCTTTAACAGATGTGCACAAATAACTTGGAGGCACATATATTATGAAAAAAACGATGTTTTCCACATCTTCAATCAATATGTGCAGTTGGGTTTGTCTATAATCTGCAGGTATCACATGATCATTTATGGAAAGATGAGGCTTCCTGTAAACATAACCTGCAGGTTTTAGTCAAACATACATCAGTTCGTGAATTAGGTAACTACTGCAAACATTTTTATGTTTGTAAAATGAAAAGAAGTTCAATACATTACATTAACTTATGGGACAGAAGTACTCTGTATAAGATTAAATGGGAGTGGTCAACTCAGTTGACTCATCAGACCCAAAAAGAGTAAACCACAAATATCTACCCTGTGTGTTATTCAAACATACAAGAAAATTGCAACATCAGAGTGGTTAAAAGGTTCCTACCCAATGTACACATTAGTGACATTACAGCTACCAATGGGGTTTGTCTAATTAGATAGAATGTTGTGTTACAAAACAGGCATCTGTTAATAGTTGTAACATGACAGGCACAGATCCAGTATTTTATAAATAAGGTGGTTTGGCCCTGGGGTGATTACAGCAGACTCCCATGAATGGGGGTTGGGGGGGGGGGGTGGGAGGGGAGAATATTTGGTGTCCCCAGAAAACCAAACTACACCTTTTAGATGGCAAGTGGTGCATCCTGAGATATATTCAGATTATAAATAAGGTCTATAATTACATCTAACCACAAGGTTGCGCTATAAAGTGACTAGCCCTTGAATATTTGTGTGGCATTCAAAAATGGGGCTTTCCCCAGACTTTTGTACCTTTCACTTGGGAATAAACTGACATCTAAACAAAGATTGCTTTCTTCGAGACGCTTCACTCTTCTCCTGGGATGAATTAAAAGTCTGGTCAGAAAATCTGCCGATGCAAGGTATTTTAATCAGTTTAATTAAAGTAAAAAGCACTCACTTTTAACCACCACCTGATCAGTCATTATACATTACTGCCCTTGTTCGACAGTGCAATTTGCTATTCCCAGAACCTGATGTCAGAAAATGTCAGACTATTCAGAAAACTTTCTGCAAAACTCCCTTAAAAACCTGCCCTGATGAAACAGACAAAGAGAACAGACTGGACTGATGCCTCGATCATGTGACATCTAAGTGTTCTCTCTACATTCTCTGACACTCACTTTGACATATGAAGCTTTCTCCCTATTTAGTTTTTCATCACAACAAGGCCCCCAGAGGTAGTTCTAACTTCACTCCAGTAATATAAGTGCAACACACTTTTACTATACATTCTCCTAAATGTCACTGACACCGATGACCAAGAAACCCTTCATAATGAATTAGTTCTTTATTTGCCTATGTCTGCTTCTTGCCTGAAAGTAGAAATACCCTCCTAGCTGTGACCACTGTCTTATGATACAAATGCAAATTATATTAATATCGAGTCATATGCAGGTTTCTATGAGTTGAATAAGAAATACCAGAAGTAGTACCATGAGAAGCCAAGCTCACTTTAGTTTTCACTTCAATGGTAGCTTCTAGATACTTAAAAACAAACACCCATCATCTTATACATACTGCTAAGGAAATAGTTGATCAGATTCAACTCTATAAACACTTACACCTTTTGGGACATTTCTTTTTCATGTTTTTCTAAAATTAGTCTAAAACCAGGAATTTTTGTTTAAATGTACCAATACGTAAATATCACCATCTCAGTTTTACACAACAATTCTCCCCAAATTTGAAGGGTTTAAACACAATAACATACAACAAAGATGTCCCCATTTACAAAGGGCAAAGGTTAATCAATAGCTTTAACCTATAGCTACTTCAACAAGACTCATGCAAATATTGTAACTCGTAGGTCTTATAGGGAATCATGCTTTAGTTTTCATCACTAGCTGGTATATCTAACTACAAAACTATTTTACTACCATTAAACAAAAAATTTTTAATGAAGATAAAGTATTTGCTTTTCTTTGCTTTTATTTCCTCAGTATGACCATTAAAGTCCCAGAGCAGGGTTTTTTATATATTTTTTATTCAAAGCCACAATTTGAATCTATTAATACTTTCTTCTAAAATTTTGTTTTCAACAACAACAAAAAAGTAAAGAAAATGATTTTGTTCAAAGGTTCATGATTTGATAGGTATTGATACACAATTTGATTGATACTTGCACATCTGCTCAGATGTAATGTGTCATTTGTTTTCTTATCAAAGTACAACAAAATCCGGATAACATTCAACTTGTATCCTAACACACCAACTCAATATAGAACTATATATTACATCATAATGTAATGGTACTGAAACTGATGGATTATGGGATATGTTCTTCACTTACAGTATGGATTTACTTTATTGTTTTGCACTAAAATGTAAAGAAAAGAAACCACATGCATAGACTGGGGCCAAAATTGCTGCTGGATCTGAGATTCTACTGGGGACATGAAACAAATGGTGCAAAATTGGCACCTCAGACAAAACTAGAGCCTATTTGCAACCAAGAGGAAATCGACACCTCAATTTTTCGGCAAAATCCGGTAAGTGGCTGCGCCAATCAGCCTGTGAGTGATCGTGTATGTGACTGATGATGGCATTTTCCACCACAGGTGACAAAAACCTGACAGATAACTTTCACATGAACCTCAACTTTATAAAAAAAAAAAGAGTTCGTGTATACACAATTGCTAGCGTGAATTACTGTTAATGTTAACACATTCACCATGGGTGGGTTATATAATGCTATCTGGAATCAACCATAACATAGCATCACTCATCTTTCGATATCAATAATTTCCCTATCCCCCTCCCCCCTTTCCTCCTCTCAGCCCAACAAATCCTTCACTGTCCATAACCTCTTAGAAGAAATATTTAAATATAACATGTCTGAAAGCACACATAAAACAAAACATGATTGATAGTAGATCCTGCATGTTAGCAGGAGATCAGACTTGGTTGAATCCAAAGTGCTACAAAACTACGATCGCCACGACAACAACTCATCAACGACAGGCAATTCTTTTGCATCATTCGCATGAAACAAGTCAACAGTTTATTTCTTGTGTACATGTCTGTGCCAATGTTGGATTGTACTTAAATGTTCTGTATATTACTTCAGAGACAGAACAATTCTAAGCCTGAAATTGAAAATGCACAATGATATCATCATACCATTGGTAATTTACTAGATAGCGGTCTGTTTATAGTTACTATTGTGGTAAGCTATTTCTCCATTCATCAATGGGGTGAGGGTAGGCTGGGGAGGAGGGTGGGCTGGGGAGGAGATGGGGGTGTGGTATGTGTGAGGGGCTTATCTGTACCCCTCAGTTATCTGGCACATAACCAGGGCTACCTAAAGAGGTCACGAGTAACCAGACATTACAAAGACGGCAATCTTTCTATTTTGCTCTTTCTGCTCTCTTGTTATCCTCTGATGTTTTAATATTAAACACAAGTGTACGAATAAGGTGGCCATAATAATTAATGGCTAACTAATATAACTGGTCTACTGAAACAGAAACTAGTAATAATGTAATAACTTAATTGCAATAGCCCTTAGATAACGATGCTACATAATAAAATTGAACAACGCAACAAGTAAAAGAAACATGTGACTGTTATAATGGAAAGTCCGACCTCATCTATCTCATTCAATCCCAAACAGCAAAACAAAAAGCCAATTGCCCTACGACTAAACTATGCATGAAATGCTTTCCGAAAGAAACTTGGGACGAACAATTTTCAAAGACTAGGCCCAGTGTGTTCCCTTGATGCAATTTACAAAATATTTTTAAACTAGAGCACCAATGGTGCAGAAGCTCATACCTATTCGAGCTTAAAAATGTAGGGCCCACAAAACTTTATGGCCCACCATAATTCAGATTCCACCAATTTTGGGCCCATGAGGCCAAACAGTTTAGGTTCAAAGACAATTTTGAGTTCCCCCCCTGTTCCCCCTCCATAAACAAGGCGGTTCTCAAACCTCTAGTCTCGCCTAGTCAGCGACAGTTTGTTAGAGTTAATACCAAATATAAAGTTATTTGCAGGCAGTAATGTACACTGTTAAGCAGGACTCTTAGCCAGTAATAGATTCCATTAGAAGACTACACATGTATGGTTCCCAGGCAGTTTGGGTTAGGTTTATAACAAGTATTATCTGGCCCTTTTCAACAGTAAAGGTCATCATATAGAGCCACCCAAGGCTTTGCCAAACCATTATCTAACAAATTGTCCAAAAAACACTGCTACATCATCAGAAAATACACTTCCCAATAATATATAGTACCAGCTTGCATCACAGGACTCTTAATTATTCAAAATTTTCACAAAATTACACCCCTAGCTCAAAACGGCGATACCCACCCCCCCCCCCCATCCGTTAGCATAATCCTGGCCACACCACTGGCTATAATTCCTATTTTTCCCCTTTAAATCCTATTTTACCCACTCTCTCAAACAATACCACTGAACTTTCTCCCCTCTACCTGAGCAGACATAACTTCACAAGCACTCCTTCCCAAAATTTTGGCTGGCTGCCTACTAACCTCAGGCTCAAAGACTTCTAAGAATCGGCAAGTGCTGATTGGCTATAGGGCTCTCATGCTTACAGTTCAACAGTTAATAACAACTCCCAATCCTGCTTTAATTTCACTAACAGCCTCTGCAGAGCTTAACCACAAATGTAAACAAACACTGCAAAGAATGGGAGACAAATTAAAGGAGCTTTGGGAAAAGGTGAAGGCTCAAATTTTTTTAAACAATGGGGATTAATTGTAATTAATTAACTTTTGACCAAAAATTATTCGGCATCACCTTATTCATACACAATCCAACAAT
>JAIPMN010007512.1:0-10232 GCA_020650975.1 Apostichopus californicus
GTAAACTTTATATCAGTTCATCCCTAAGATGATGTACATTTTACAGAGATCAGGGATGGCATGGCTGAAGAACTCACTTTTTTGTGGGGTTATTGTCCAAGTACAGTTCTTAGACCATACATGAAATTCAGCATGTTTTATGAAATTCTGCAAGGCAAATTAATTACAATACATGAACTTTAATACTACATGGTAACAACCAGGTTGTTTTCTTTTGCTTACTAAATGTTTTACTTTCATGCTGTCATTGTCTCGAACAAAATAAATTGCGGTATTTAGGTAGGATCCCTGCAGAAATCCTTGTGCGATGGCAAGTGTACAGTATATATACTGCTAATATCCAAGCTGCTTGTCAGTTAGTGTTACATGTTGTTGGATAAGACTATCCACCTCCCAAAATTGCAGAAAATCATCTATATTCAGTTCTCCCCCCCCCCACCCCCCCTTTTAAACCAAGAAGGTGGCTGGTTGTGTTGTAATGTGCAGTATAAACAACACCAACACCCTCCCCCCCTCCCACAAAGCGACGTTGTAAGTACATGAACGTAATTTGTTCTTGTTGCAACACTTATCTTGCAAGTTGGCAACATATCATATGCATAATTACTCAGAATTGACTGGACATTGCTTTTTAAAACAAATATAGTCTACTTAAAGCCTATGGACTTTCATACTGTAATTCATTTACAGGTTTAGCCTCCCACATAGATGATCAGGAGAGAAGGTGTTACTTGCCATGGCTTTGACTCATTTAGACAAACCCCAATCCAATGGCACCCTCTTGAAATTCAACCAGCAGAAGTAATTTTACTATTTGAAAGAAAGGTCACACACTGTATTTATACCATAAAAGTAACGCAACTTAAAAAGTAAAAACTCTCACTTACCAAATTGTTGTTGAGTTTTTCTGATTGACCTTGCTTCATAATATCATTTCAGCTACATAGTTTTTTGTTGCCAATGAGTTGTGAAATATTTATATTCATATTTATATATATTTATATATTAAAAACTCAACAGATCCCAACAGACCAGCATACATTTACCTAACCTTTTGTTTAAGTACTCTACATTCCAATTAGATGACTAACAGGAAATGTATGCACATTTCACAAACTTATCCACTGGCTAAATACTTGAGGCCTATTGTTAATGTCATTACCATTGATCTCGACTAGATGATTTTTTTCTAATTGTAAAATAGAGAACTGTACTTGTACTATATTGCTTAACATGTGTGTACTTTCAAATCTTATTGATGAGCATATTTTTACTGGAATAAAGACCTTTATATACACATTACTGTGTGTGGAAGATAATTAATCCAAATATAATGTTTTTGTTTTTAGTTGGGATCTTTCGACTTCATCATATTCACCGTTTAAAGGTTGTACGTAGCGGCACCAAATTTTACTATTCTAAGATTAGCTGAAAGTTTTCATAAGTATTTTCCTAGAGGCTATAGCCTTCCATGTTATTGCCAAACATAAAAAAGATGGGTTCAATTAGACATTAAAATTTCTCAGTGAGGCAAAATGGTTTGAACAGTGGCAGTTAAATGCATAATGCATATTGAATTTGAGCATCAGTGACCATTATCTGACTCTCTGGCAAATTTGGCAATATTAATGATCTTTAAAAGTAAAACACATCCTGCAAACGGCATGCTAGCTGTGTATGCCGAATACAATGAGTGCAATCAGCGTGAGTTCAGTTAAGTGGCTCTTCATGAATCGTGATAAGAAGTTTAACTGCATCTGTTCACTGGAATGTTTTCGTGCACATGTTGACTTTGGTTTGTGTATATAATGGCAACAACACCCCATAGTTGCTGTTTACATTGTCATACAGAAAATATGACCTTTGTTCTTAATAAATAGTTGTGGAGTGATTCTTTTGATAGAAGTGGCTATGTTTTATGACACTCCAAAATATGTGCAGATCATGTCAGATTTCACTTGATGAACATTTATACATGCATGTACTGTACACAGACTTTATAGTACTACAGTATGTACACGCCGCCCTCTCTGTGGCATCTGATTTGAAAGTTAGATCTTTCCTATGAGTAGCAACCTGAGGTCTTTTCTACATATTGGTGTTTATACAGGCTATGTTTTAAGGCCCACAGTCATAGACAACTCGGTAATAATATCCTTAACTGTTTTGAATGCTAATTGTGATAATTTTATGATATATTTAATATCCTCTCTTACTGTATTGTAGCCTAGGCTCTGATGAGATTCATAGTAGGTGATGTCATGACTAACAAGTCCCCTTCAGTATACAGTATGTAGTAGTACAGATTCATGGAAAAAGAACTCATGAAGTACCAGTAAAAGATCTTCAGCGTAGATTCTTTGAAATACTCAAATCATTGTTTTCCCTGTTAGGGTCCTATAACCTCAGTATATCCAGGGAGTTGTTATGTCCCTGGTTTATCCATGCAAACATGATGGCTTACTGTACTGTACCTCGGCTGCTGATACACCCATGTCATGGTGCTAGAGAAGTGCAGTAATTTCTTGCTCTTACCATACATCAGGGAGTTTAGATGTCATATGATGATCATTTCAGTCTGTCTAAATATACCTCTACTAATAAACAGTGGTGTCAGATCTCTTGCATGGTGAAAAATGATTCCAAGTCACTATATACAGATGGTCTGTAAATTATAAAGACTCTATTAAAGGATGGTCTGTTACATGGTTACACCCCTGGCTGCAATCAATACTTGTAGAGCTTCAACCAGACTTATCTGAGAGTCACCAATCAGTGCATGATATGAACTATGGTAAGAACAGAAATAAGGCAGGCATATAAATGTAGGCTACAGACTACAGTACTAGGCTTGTTAATTTTATATTAAAGTAAATTTTATTTTAATTATCTGAAGTTTCTGCATGGATAGTTTTATGGGTTTAATATCGGCAACAATATTGAAGTCTACCGTACAGTAGTAGTCTGCCTTATTCAAAAATATTTGTCGATGTTTAAAGTTAAAAAACTGCCCGAAATTGTGGGAAGAGTCCTAAAACATTGGATTAACATGCAAAGCATCATGGTGAAGAAAAATGTGCCGTCAAGCAAAGCAGTGTCAGTCTGTCAGAAAAAGAACAAAACCATCTGTTTTCTACCGCAACCAGTCATAGTTTTGGGATGGACTTCAAGGCAACAGATATGCAGGCAGGGAATTAACTTTACAGTGAGAACCACTGTAACACACATATGATTGCTAGCAGTAAGAGCCTTACACAAAACAAAATTGAAAATCTCTGCCTTTAAGTTTCAGAATCAGATGCTGATATTTTCTTGTTAATGTGTTCAAATTTTCTGGGTAGTTTATTTTCTTTCGCTTTGGTTGACATGTCCGTACACTTACTGCACTGTACTGTACCACTGTTGCTCTAGATAGGCATGTACATACTGGACAGTAGGCTATTACATTTCAAGTAATTAACTGAAGCCAAATTATGATTTTATAATCTGAGTGTGTGCTAGCTTTACAAAAAATGTTTTGGGAGTAGTTAACAGTGTGATTGAAATTCAAACATGACATAGATGAATGTTTCTACGTCTGCTTGTTCACATTCAAGTCATGTTGCATACCAGATTAAACTCATATTTTCTGCACATATTGCTGTACATATTTATCACTGTGTTCCATGGAGTTTCTGTGCAGTCATCATGTCGTCAAACATGGTAGGCAAACAAATACATAATGTTGTTGATGTTAATTTTAAGAGCTTACATGATTACTAGCATCAGTAAAGCATTGCATGACATATTTTGACCTCTCCCTCCCTTGCTCCCTAATCCTTCTCACCTGTTTGCTCCCCTCCCTTCTTTCCCCTCCCATCCCTTCTCTCCCTGCCCTCCCTTTTCTCCCCTCCCCTCCCCTCCCTTTTCTCCCCTCCCCTCCATTCTCTCCCCTTCCCTCCCAGCCCTTCTCCCCCTCCCTTCCCTTCTCCCTACCCCTTCCCTTCTCCCTCCCCCATCCACCTCCCTTCCCTTCTTCCTCATCTCTACCCTTATCCCCTTTCCACTCCCCATACTGTAATACTACAGTATGCACTGATATTAGAATCCTATAGATTGTTTACTTCTAGCACTGCCAATGCTATGATGTTCTTTTCATGTTGTATGTAAAGTATATGGGGTTAATAAAAAGTATCAGAAACGTTAGAAACATGAAATGACTGTACAGTAGGAAAGTTCAGATGTTTACAAGTTCTAGTGAAGGAGGCCTTCACAATGTCTGAATGTGACTCTCTGTCATCACAGCCGAGTTCTACTATGCAAATATCCTCCGGCACTAGATCCGGATCAGATCCACTAATGTTATCTGCCCTTGTTATCTCTCCAGGGGTATAGTAAAATGTTGATCCGGACACGTTTACACTTTAAGTGGTACTCAGATCCTCCCATGTCTAACCGGATGTTTCAAGTATTATGGGACGGGGAGTGTCTTTTGAGCAAGTGCGGATTGCGAAATAAAGCAGTGACGTTGCCATGGTTGCCATTAGCTGTGCATGCGCTACAGTACTGTTCTTATACACATATAATACAAGACTGTATGTATGTACTCTTGTACATAGAGTACTGACATTGACACAACAAAATAATGATACAGAAGAATACAAAAATAACAACGATGAATGTAATTGCCTCAGTACATATACTAGGCTAGGCCTACAGCCGGGTATGTGCTGCGTATAATGTACGTTGGAAGCACAGTTCAAGATCGGCGAAGCACAGAGAATTGCCACTAAAGTTACTCAATGGAAGAACCCAAAATAAGCATGCAATGGATTTTTTTTGATAGCCGCGAAATACGAAACATGGCTTTGAAAATTCCCCAATATGCTGCGATTGAATTAACCAAAACAATGGCAGTCACCAATCCAGTCTCGCATGAAACCCAAATTGATAGGCTTGATGCAAGGTCAAATAAACAGATATCTCGGGTCACCGTTGAAGTGAGGTTGAATTGACATCGAGATCAGATCCTGGTCTCAGCCAGCATCAAAATAGGAGGTTCTGATCTGGATCTGAATTGCATTAACTCTAAAGTCTTGATCTCGACATCGAGATCAGATCCGGATCTAGTGTAAATGCATTTTATGAGTCTGTGACCTTTAATAGGGCTATATAGTAAATCAGGTTTCTATAGCCATTGCACTTATGCATACATGTTCGTATTGTACAAAGTAACCTTGATGCACTTAAGTCAAATATCAATACAGTGCATCATTTGAGAATGTGTTCTTTGTATCTTTAATTGTAATAAATTTAAATCCACCAATGAGAATGCTTGGTGGCACACTATTACAGGTAGATCATATTTTGATAATAAATGTAAACAAGTGCAGTACATGTGTCAACTTTAATCAATGTTGGCAACAAACAATGGTGCCTTCTTCTTGATTATGCTCCTCAAGAAAATTGTTCAAACTTACTGTGGAAAGATAAAACTGTCATCAAAGTTGAGAACTGGCTGGGAATCATCTTTGACATAAATAGCTCTCTGTGTTGAGATGTGATTTACGGGATAGCTCATTTTGTTAAAAGGCAGCGTACATACAGCCTGGTAATCCCAAAGGAATTTCTTTATTGTTAACCTTTGACCAAAATGTAATAAGTTATATAGGCAACATTTGTTTGGATGGAACCCTACCTGTGCAGCTTCCACTGATAAGGAAGAGTATGTAAATCACATGTTTTGTGGGGGTAGACAAGTCTGATCTGTCGTCAAGGGCGATCCATACACCCTAAAAAGTTAAGGAGTGTTTCTTTTCTCAAAACGGACCTCTATCACAGATGGTTTGATCCAGATTCTCTGCTTTGTAAGTTTTGTAAGATTTTAAGACTAAGTTTGTCAGATTGCTTTTGTTAAATATTTAGTATATTCAGTTTATCTCTTTCATTGAGAATTGACTTTTTGAGATGTTACATTGGTTTTGTTACAGCATGGGTGTGATTGGATTAATTTGTAGGTTTGTAGGTATATTGAGGCAATGTTCTCTATGGATTAATGATTGATAGTTACATTGCCATAGAGGGTTGAAGTGTCATCTTCACATTCTGCAGCTACAGTACATGTAATGTTGTGACTTATGTACAGTCAATTGTCAGAATGTGTTTCATACATGTTAATTCTTAGTTGTTTTTTTCCAGTGAGGTTTGACTTTTCAGTGTTACTTGTTGATCTTCTGCTTTGGTGGTTTGATGGGATTAGTGAATTATATTGAACTTAAATTGATGGATACATGTGCTTATGCCTTACTGTATTTTAGACTATAGTTCTAAGAACTAAAAGAGTTTCCTAGCTTAACTTCAGGGTGATGGCAAATTACTGTACATATTTGGTAGGTTGTAAACACAGAGAAATTGTTCACAAATGTTGAAACTGAAGCAATCAATTATAATACAAACTAGTAGTAGTAGTAAGTTGAGTCTCGTCTATTCGACATGCTCAGTGATTAACCTCTGCCACGTATCACGATCTTGCGCAAGGTTTATTGCTTCCTCGAAATTGTTAATGTTAATGTCCTTAAATTGCGACTTTATTTTTCCAAGCAAGGTAGTCACGGGCCTTCCTACTGGTTTAGCAGTATGTCTGTATGCATCACTACATTGTTGTACATGATGTAGACCAAAAGAAGGCATGTCATTTTGAAGGGGAAAACATTATACTAACTAAAACTATATGTAACATTATTATGTAACAAAGTCAGCAGCAAAATTCACAGAACTTAGCCTACCTGGTTAGGGAATTTATGAGCAACGGATATATTCAGTACCTTCTGCATCAGATTGAATACCCTTAAATATATTGTAGCCTAATAGTTAATATTATTTAGTACTGTATATGTATGCACTTAGCCAGCTCAGTAGTACAGTAGTACTGAACTATGATTCAGAACATCATGGGGTACATATTATTAACTGAGCTACGACATGAATGTACTATTTTAACATTATACTCCGCCAGCACGACATACACACATAAGTTTGTACATGTGTGTAAAGTGTACACATGCAGCCTCCTCAGTTTACAAAACTTTGCAAATTTGGTTCTTGATCGAATTTCATCAATCATTGTTGGATTTGGAGCAACTTAATTGCATTTTGATATTGAAACTCAGAATCAGAATTGGACAATCCTCAAGAATAGATTGCTATAGACCATATACACTGTATGTGTCAAATCAGTAGACAGAATACATAGCAACTGCAATAGCTTTACCCAGACCTAATATCTAAAAGTAGCCTGCAGTAATTTGTTTCATAACTTTATAATTCTAACTCAAACATTCTTAAACATACCCTACCTTTAGATGTGAGTGACAGAATGTTTAATAGAGATAAAAGCAAACTAAATATATGTCCCCACAAAAAATGTGTGTAAACATTTAGAATTAAGTGTACAGACAAATTGAATTCAGAATTCTCATACTGAGTATTTTTTTGTCCCTAAATCAACCCTTGTCCTGTCATTTTGATGTTATACACACAATATCATAAACTATCATGTGAATTCCCAACAATGCTGAATGTCAATCACATTGGTTTGAAAACAGAAGTACAGTAATTTCTTCCATTTGCTACACCACTGCTAGGCTCCTGCTGGTATAGTTGGCCAACTTGGCCTTTTGCATTCCAGATTGCTTGTTATTCTACTGACATAACAATAAAGTACTAACAACTCAACTATATTGATTTCATTATACAGTACTCGCTAGTATATATATGTGTGTAGTGTGGACAAACTGAACATATGTTGCAGTAGTATCTGCTTTTCGTTTGTATGTGTTCACTTCACCGTCATTGATTTTGGGTAACATAAGCTTGGTATGTATAATGTAATACATTGTGAATCGTAAGGTTTGAGGCTTTAGCAGTGTGTATTTTCAACTACTATGTGATAACAACCAAATTAGAGTATCCAAGCTGCATAGGGTTGACTCGAGCATTGTTTTAATAGCATTTTAAAATTGCCCGGATTTAATAAGTTGACCTGAGCATTTAGCAATGTTTGAAAGGTTTTAAAAATTTCCCAGTCTACGGCACTTAGTTGGCCTGATCATCTAATACTCTGTGATCATTATTTTATCTTCCCAGACTTGAGTAATTGGCCTCACAGCATTAGCAGTGTGTTATAAGACTTTCATTACATTATTAGCCATAACAATTGGCCATGATACTTTAACACTGTACATTAACATCCAAGAGCATATAAGCAGTGTGTGATATTAAGATATTCATGATATTATTAGCCATAACAGTTGGCCAATAATACTTTAACACTGTAGATAAACATCCAATCTGAGATGAATTTTTTTTTTACCTGGTGGTAGATCACTGATATATCAGTTATGGGGTCTGAGGTACCAGTTATGAGAGAAATTAATAGAAAACAGCACCCCTTGCCCCTGTCCCTCCCACAGAAGCTACAGTATGGTTTGAATTCATGGCTGGTCAGTTTTGGGATATATATACAATGTTGTGCCATCAGTCTCTACCTCTCTGACCACAGATTTTGAAAAAAACTTTCATTATTATCCCAATATCCCATCAATTGAGATGTTCCTTTCTCTTTGTAGATACAAGAGCAAAGGTGAATCAACGCAGAAGAGAAGATGGAGAGGCGAATGAAGGCCAAGCAGGGCATGCATCCCAGGAGTAAGAGCTTTTCAGAGGAACCAGTACATAACCTCGGGAACAGTAATATGCACAGACAAACCACATACGACGACTCACAGACACGCAAAATGGATGTCGAGGGTGACCAAGATGTCTGGATGAATGTACGTATAAATTCAGGAGCGAATGGAACTTGCAGTCATTTGGTGTATATATATTCAAACTGCACCCCCATCGCATCTGACATCACAATTCATAAGGGGCAACAAAAAAACACAAGCAGTGATAACTAGACCTCTACAACATTGACACACTGTGTTCTCAATAATATAATGGTAAAATAATGGTAATCTCCCTTGAAACTTGTCCGCAAACAGGACTGTTCTCTACCCCAGGGCACAATGTTCATCCACAAGTTTATCTGATACCTCACATTTCTAGAAAACTATCAGTTGCTTGCTGTGAATAAGAATTCTCAAAGAAAGTTTCCCTTTCGAAGGAAAAGTCTCAGATACTAAGATCAAATTCTTTATTTTAACCGTCTCACTAGCAGAGACGTTATTGTGTGTTGCTCTGTGTTCAATACTTGGAAATATCTGGGTACTGAATATGAAACTAAAGTACTTAAAATGCACATGTTTTATTAAGGCCATACCTTGCAAGGCCAATAAAGTGGTTTGAAAAGACCTGCAATAAAATGTACTTTTGGTTGACACAATGCCCACAGACAAACAAGGAGAAAATACTTTGTCTGTCCTGTATGTAGGCGTGGGACTCGAGTACATGAAAGTATGCCAAAAGATACCCTAAGGACTGAATGAATGCCGAGTTGTTGAAAACCAGCAGAAATGATTGACCCACGACTATCAGACCCTTAACTGTTTGGTATTTGTATGGCCCTACAACAGATGAAAAACACATGAATACCATTTACTTCATGATACAGTAAAGTTGAAATGAACACTGTACAAACAGTACATATAATAGCAACCGGTGAAGAATGTAATGAAAGGAAAAATAACTGAATCAACTATGAAAACAATGTCTTCTTAAGTTTCTAGATTTAACATCATTGATGGAACAAGAGTTCAGTAGGTTATATAGGACCCAGTTATGCTGACTGGGTGCTATAGGTACAGGTGTTCTAAACAGGCAATTTAAATCTGTTAGCAGCACATTTAGTACTTATATTAATGTCATATCCCCACCAGTCAGAACCTTTTGAAATTAAAGATGACTTCAATATATATATATTTATAAAGAAAGAAAATCAATCACTCCATTTCTTGGGAGATCCTAAAGCACTCTAATACACATGAGCGCAGCTCCAACCCGTGTAATCTCTGTATGGAAGAAAGTTCTTCATATTAAGAAGCACTGCCACAAAAGCTACAAATCAATCAACAAGTATAGGGAATTTGTGTCCAAATGTCGTCATGGCAACCATTCAAAGAAACCCCTGACCCTCCCCAAGAGGAAATAGTCGTCCTTGCAAGATTCAGTTGCCTTATGATCGCCGCAGTGAAAAGAACTCAATGTGTGCGTGAAACTCTTCAGTGCAACGCAATGGAATAGCGTGTTTACAT
>JAIPMN010007515.1:0-16488 GCA_020650975.1 Apostichopus californicus
TTACGTAATACCTGTCGTAGACTAATGATTCCAGAGCCGGACTGGTCAAAGGGCTCATTTAGCAAAGACCCCAAAGAGCCATTAACTCGCTTCACTGTCAGTTGATTTCAGTGATTGTAATGATTCAAGCAAATCTTGTTACATTACTTTTCAATAGGCCTTTTGTATGTAATGACATGCATGTTTATTGGATATTAGCACCGAAGAATACCAAAACATTTACCAAAACCAACTCAAAAATCCGAACGCGACTGAGATCCCAATGAACGCACCGCACCGCAGTGCGCGCGATTGCCCAAACAAAGCAAGTGAGTGACGTATTTAATTGATATCGTTTACCTGAACACTAATAATCTATATTTCGTAAATGTCGACTTAATTATTAGTTATAGCGGGAATCAAAAGTGCGCCTCTAACTAGGCAAAGTTACCGAAGCACTTCAATGAAGATAAATACCCTTCGAAAACAATGTAGTGTGAGTACAAATAATGTTTACATGAAAGCAAACTCAAGCGAACAATAAAGCAGTTTACTCATTCAAATTATGTTTATTAACTCTTTTATTCCGCGAAACGAACAGAAATGAGTGAAATTCATTATTACCCCCCACTTTATACATATCTGTGCTGATTTTAGTTTAGTCTAGAAATCTAAGAACGGTAATGAGAACGGTTCGTAAAGAAAACTGGAAAGTTTAAAAGTATAGTAAGGAAGTACATCATATATTTGTATGTGATATTTTTGTATGTTTGTGTTAGCCTGAAAATATCATGATTATTTTGAGCCTGTATTTTTGTATTATTAACAAGAGCATACAATCCATGCAAGTGATGAATTGATAATAATATATTTTGGTTGAGTTTTAAGAATTTCTATAACAATAAAATAACATTAACTATTTGCTTTGGACAAAGGAGGTCATAATTGATTTAATTTTATAGGAGGACCGTTGCGACATTTAACATTAGCTAAACATTTTAAATTTACCGGCATATCTATGAATACATTACCATTTATTCAAAGTTTTCTTTTTCTGCTGGACAGTTTAATACTCGAATGTTTCCTTAAATTATCCTGGAAGACAGTTTATCCACGAAGGAAGAATTGTAATTCCAGTGGCGTTCAAGAGATTAACCATTAACTTAACGCTTGTCCCTTAATATCTCCCCCATCAATTATATTTGTTAAACAATTCACTCTGTAGTTTAGAAGTTCAGAAACTTTAGAAGCGTTATAGAAACAAGAAAACAATGAAATCAGTTTTAGTGGATTTAGTCACATCTCTCTTTCACATAAGAGGACTGTGTTCACACAAACACGAGGCCGTCGTTGTCGGCAACGTTATTGATCCCGCCGTCTTCTGGGGCAGTGTAGTACCATCCCAGTATGTGGCAATCCCCTTTGCATTTCGGATACAGTTCGTAAATACAGGTTTCTGGATTAAGATACATGGTACAATGGGGAGGGTTTTTCACGTGTGGTAAAGCGGTTCTGAAAAGAAGAGGAGAGAACATATACCATGGTCACATAGGGTCGGCCTATGAAGTTAAGCAGAGATCATATGGTACCAGATTATAATGCTAAAAACCTTTTACCTTTCACCTCCTCTATCGTTGATTCTCAACCCTGCCACATCCCATCCTCCGGCTCATCTTATTCTAACCCAATAAAATAAAGAAAAATAGATACGTAAAAGTAAATGGTAGATCTGAAAATGAATTAATAAAATCAAAACATTCTTAAACTGATTTTAGAACTAGATTATTTCGTCCAACGTTGCTTAAACATTGGTAAATTTTCGCACTCAGTGCTAAGCAATTACCAAATATTGTCTATAGGCCGAAGCTGATGTGGATTGGTGATACTTTTAGACCTAGGCCCAATTATAATTTAGCTATATTATGGAAGTGATCTAGCTGTTATAATTCATAGCAATCTACACAATTGCATACAGTGGTAGTGAGCATTGTTTTAAGCATTGTTAACATGATGCATTGGTTGTAAAAGTTGCCTACATTGTCTGATGAATGTTTAATGCAAGTTCCTGTTTTGACAAGGAATCACTATAGGCCATCTGGCTTTCTAGTTTCAAACGTACTTGAAGAAGTTAGAATCACAACTGATTACATTGTGTGCATTTTCTTTAGGAATGTCAATGTTTTGTGAGGGGTACATATAAATAACTGCTTATGCTTCAAGGAGGTTTAACACAACTGCATTATGATGGGAATTTTTTTCTTTTCTTTGTTGTTACTTAGAAAGCATCAACTTGGAATTCTATTTGCAAAAGATTTCAGAAAGACCTCAGCCATATGTGTTACTTCTTGGAGGAAGCAAAATACATCCCAAGCAGTCATTTGTGATCATCGAGAGACATGCCCTACCCCAGAAGACATTTATGAAGCCATTGATGTGTGCTTCAAATCATTCTACGTGTTTAATCTGAATTATACCAAATTGCATGTCTTGGTGCCTGGGAATTTTTCCAAAAAGCTGTCTAACAGTTGCCTGGTGGTGTGAAGTGCAACCAGATTCGAGATTTTCATGCTTACCTTGCCAACAAAAAAGACAAAGTTTAGCAGTCATCATAGACAGCACTCCACGTTTTCTCATCTCACGGATCAGAATTTATCTAAAGTTGTTGCTTATTTGGAATTGACTTTGGGAAGAGTTGTTTCTTTGTGTTTAATCTGGTATACCAAAAGGCATGTGCCAACAACAAAGACATAGTCACTTTAGTGTAGCAGTCATCATAGACAGCACTCCATGTTTTCTCATTCCATGGATCAGAATTTTTCTAAAGTTGTTGCTTATTTGAACTTGACTTTGGGAAGAGTTGTTTCTTTGTGTTTAATCTGGAATACCAAAAGTCATGCGCAAACAACAAAGACCAAGTAACTGCACGGTAGCAATTGAAAATGTTGGCACTTTTAAGTTGACTTAATTCCACAAGACAATACTTTTATAGCCTAAATCGTTCATTTTACATTTAATGGGATATAATATATGGACCTCTGGAATAGGAAGGTAGTAGGGTGTTTAATTGCTGAAAATCGCAAATTTGGAATGGTTTGTGTTGTCATTGCTTTTTGCTCTCTCTTAAAATGTACCTCTCTGCTGTGAGCGATTCAAACATGCATCCATATATTGTTTACCTAATTACTAGGTAATAATTAACCTAAAACCTGTGTAAAATATTTACTGAACGGGTGCTATGTAAACTTCTCTGGCAAAATTTTACATAACAGTATTGTATTTGCGTTATATAATAAACATGTAAAACTTTACAAACCAGCAGTTAAGTAATTTTTACTTAAATGTTTTAGTGTTCTTATTTGACATGAAAATTAAGTAAAATTATACGTAGCCTGCATGTGTAAAACGTTTTCTGAGTGTATTTCTCCATTACTCCGATAGAAATAGAGGATTTTTTTCAATATTGGACACAAGTTTTTCGGTCTTGTGTTTCCATTATTCTACCCACCTTCTTCCGTAACACATATTACTGTCAATTTGAAATTTGGCTGATCTTGTTATTAAATGAATAACTTAATGATGAAAAATAGTTACTGAATAATAGACTTTGTAGTGTCAAACGTAGTTGCCTCATGCTATAGATTTCATTCTCTAGTAAGTGAAGTGGCAGCTATGAAGTGATTTATAAAGAAGGACAAAGATTACTATTTTTAGGGCATCATATGTGACACTTGTATTTGTGAATTGCCAGTCTTGTTAGAATCAAGAATTAATTGCAAAAAGTACGAAAGAAAAATACAAAGCGAATAATAGAAAGTTATCCCCCCCCCCGAAAAAAAAACCCAAAAGAAGAAAACGGGACCGATACGAACTTATTGGTCAGTTCGAAAGATGTTTTTATAAGTGTATCATGTCATTTAATGTATATGTGATGTAAGTTCACTTTCTTGGCAAGTCGCAAAGAATAGATTTTCTTTGTGAAGGTACATGAGGATATATTTAAGTAGTTACTATCAACACGATAACCGTTGAACGATGCTTCAATGTTGTTCTAGAAAGGTCGAAACATATAAAAATTTCATTGTGCACACAAATATGATTTATTAAATCTTTACAAATAATCTTCAAAATAAACATATCTCCTGAAGCACTTTGAGCACCTTCGCGATTGAACCAATCTCTCCTTTTAATACCTCGCTGCCGGAACCCTTATTGGATTTAGCCAAATTTAACATAGGCTATCAATGTTTACAAACACCAAGGATTTAAAGAATATTAACAACTCCAATATGTTCACAATTAAACGATTTACCGATACTATCCATCTGAAACGACGGTCCCACAGAACTTGGCTCCCGGGCAACGAAGTTAATCGTTGCGCCGCTCATGAGCTTAAACGTATATGCTGGTTTAAAAACACATACCGAGCTGTACCACAAACAATGACGTAACTATAGAACAACACGTAATACGAGAGAAAAAAACGTCATCCAGTTATCGTATTTACAACCTTACACTCTGTGTTAACAAAGTTGTTATCAGTTTCACATTGATTAAAAGAAAGCAACTTCTTTAAGATATGTGTAAATTTTGATGCATACATTGTTTTCCCCTACTCTATATGAAATAACCCACAGAAATCGTTTTAATTGACCTACGGAAGACAGTTAAACACAAGACAGTTAAAAAAAGGTATGACATCAGATTGACTGCAAAAAACCCAAGATTTATTGAGTAACACTAAGCAATGATTGTCTGCCTTACTGTATTTTACAGGAGTGTATACCAACGCAGTTGTAATTATGTTGTGCTAATTTAAAACAAAATTGCGCCCTCTACACCTCTTCGAGGACGTTCCTAATTTGCTTACCACTGAGTGAAGAGGTTTGTTTACAAGTGACGAAAACTTCCGGCTCGGATAGCAAAAAATCTACATGGTCATGATACAAAAAATTGATAGTGCCATGAAAGGCCAATTTGTCAGCTATCCGGTGATGGGTAGCGTTTAGCTAGTGAAAACTTCTATCTAGACTTAGAGACCACATTACTTTTGTGATTTAGTGTGTAAGTCAATGGGGTTCTTTAATGGGCGTATGCTACCTTAAGCAAAATTGCCAAATTTTTCATTTTAAGTGCTAGAAGTCCCAATTTTGGACCAAAGTAGTTGCTATGGTGTGTTAAAATGGTTTTCAAGCAAACGTCTAAAATATTCAAGCTAGGGTGATTTTTACGCATAAATAGTATTACAGCCTTAAAGTACCACAATGAGCATGTGCGTTTCTATACATTAGACTAGAACAGCCTTCTGAGCATTTCTGTCCAGTTTTCCTCCCCAATAAACTATTGGGTCATTAAGCATTGACCTACCAAAGCTTCCGTAATATGATTCCTGGCTTGAATCTGCTAAGTAGGTGCCAAATGCACGAAATTCAAAATCCTTCAGAATCAGACCCAAATGCCTGCAGTGTGTGTGACGTGAACGACTAAGTTCAGTGAAATTTGACATCTGTGAGCACCTAAAGTACATGGTAATCATATTTTAGGTTATTTTTGCTAAAGTTGGAAGTACCTGGTGTTTAACTAAGGACAAAAACTCAGTTTCAATGCATGAAATACCCATAATGTTGTTAGCTTAGGCCTAGGCCTCAGGTTCATAATGGCGCTACGTTAGTATCCTAGACCAAGTCTTCACCAGTTGTAGCACAATGTTGTATGAGGTCTGTATCCTAAGTGGAGTGGCTGCTGAGTGCTAATACCTTGCACAGAGAATGTTTTAAATCTTATTTAGCAAATAATCTACAAAGGTATGCATTTTCTGCTCCTGCATATGTGCATCAAGGGGTTTTTAGCCTACTCACTCCTCATTAGTTTTCTGTTGTTTTGTCAATTTTCAGAGAAAGTTGATGTGCTAAGTCCTCAGCGTTCACAGCTATATACTTTGAATGGGTGTGGTATCAATGGACTCAACTGGTTAGATGAGGTAACAACAAATCCCAAACAACTCTGACAGCAGAAAGAGATATCCTGATGCTTCCATGGGAGATCTACTGTAGTAACTATAGGAACCAGTGCTTGCCACCAAGGGAGAATAAGGTAATTTGACGTTGTTGTTCTTTGCCGAGCAACAAATTTGAATGTTTAATCATGAAATATGCCCCCCCTATCCACCTCTCTTCTCTTATAACTGCCTTTAATACATTGTAACAACTTATGCACAAACCTTTAATTGGACTGGATATGCTATTGAGGTGAACAGTGTATCTAGATAGCATTCCAGTAAGCTTTCCTTTTGACTACTGTACATACTGAGGCTGTGGTTTACAAATCCCGATGATCCAGTTTTGGCAAAGAACACTTCAATTCTCTTCTCTTATTCTTAGTAACTTAACAGTTGCACTGAAGTGACATGCAATATCAGTTTAACATGTTCCAAACAGTTCAGGAATGCATTGGGGTATGTCCTGTAGGTCAGTTTGGGAGGAATCAGCTGAGCTAAACAAAAGCAGTTTTCATCACTTTTCAGAGCCAGAGACGAAAAAGCCCTCCCCGCTGACCCTTCTCTGGATGATGTTTCTGCAGGTAGGGCAAGCCAGACCAAGTGGACTGTAATCAGGGATACCAATAAAACCTGCAAGAATCATAAATGCACCCAAATTGGTCAAGGTTATCAAAATTGGTGATTGGAAATGTTGTTGCAGACGTAGACCTGGTTACTGCTTACACAGTATTGCTCATATGTGTATTTACACAACTGCACCGTGCATACTGAAATCTCTGAAAATACATCTTTATGGGCCTAAAATGATAATTGCATAGAATTCTGTTGTGGTTTATATCGTGACGACTATAAAAAGTAACATTTTGGTATTAAAAAAAAATCATCTCTCACTTAAGGTGGCATACTCCTAATAGAGTCTATATCCATCCGCTCGATTGTTCTCCTTCAGGAAAAGTGCCAAAAGGCAGCAGGAAAAATCTTTTGTGACCTGTTATCAATCATGATCTAGTTTTTGTGGATTGCATGTTGAAGAGCATGAATGGAAGTACATGTGGTGAGAAAATTTGGTCAATTGAGGCAATTTTAGACCCCTTTAGGCCTCCCAGGATCAGCGTAGGAAATTTGTTTACCACTGAGTGAAGAGGTTTGTTTACAAGTGACGAAAACTTCCGGCTCGGATAGCAAAAAATCTACATGTTCATGATACAAAAAATTGACAGTGCCATGAAAGGCCAATTTGTCAGCTATCCGGTGATGGGTAGCGTTTAGCTAGTGAAAACTTCTATCTAGACTTAGAGACCACATTACTTTTGTGATTTTGTTTGTAAGTAAATGGGGTTCTTTAATGTGCGTATGCTACCCTAACTGCGGGCAATATCGTTACAAAGATCGTTAGCAGCGTTGTTACCACGTCCACTGCTCTTGTTTTGTAAATGCTAAGTGTCGATAAGTTTCGGTCATACTATTGTAATTCTACGAGCGTTGTGTTATGATTACCGTAAACTTGAAAGGGATTCATGTGTTGAATTAAGTTACAGCACCATACGACGAAGTTTATGCTTGACAAAAGAATTACCAGCAAAATATCAGGACATTAAAGTCCGTTTATTAGACCTGTTTAGAAAGAGTTTATCACGGAGAGCATTGCTATGGTTTGTTAATTAATCGGCTTGGAAGGCAGTTATTCGAGCCCTTGACCTCCCGGATGCTCGGTTTCATTGCTCCTAATGCCAGCTCCACTTCGGCCATAGCAATTGCTATGATGGAGTAAAATGTGTAGCTCTTCAGCCAAGAGGAATATATATAAGATCTCAGCCACCTCGTTCATTTTCTTCCCTAACCATTTCGATGGGGTATGGGGATAAGTCGATTTTTGGGAGAATCCGTTTTGCGAGATCTTCTCTTAAATAGAATCGCCTTTGGGAAAAGTTGACTGCCTTATTGTATAATGTGTAGCTGTGAAGATGGCATTAACGTTGTGGTAACTTAATTCACAACTGTATCCGCTTCATGGAATCGTTGTAGAGGCATCTCCAATTTCTGGATAAGGAGGTATTGGGATGAAGATATTGGCCCTGGTAAAGCGATTTTCGAGATGGGAAATTTGTCTACTGGTGAAAATGATACAAGTGATCGTGATGAGTATTACGTTTCAGGATAGGTCGTTCAGTGATCAATTTCCTGGGTTCAAATTGGTAGAAAGTGCTTAGTAAATATTAAAATGGGCTTGATAGGTTCCCCATAACTAATATACAGCGTGTCTGAAATAATAACGTTATTGGTACAGACTAATCAATACAACTTTACAAAGCCCATAAGACATGAAAATAGCTATAATTCACTAGTTGGTAAATCATCGATGATATTCCGCGTTAAAATCCTTAGAAAATAGTACTTTGCATAGTATTAACACAGTCAAGCTTTGAGAAGTCCGATACCAGAAGAGTCACTGAGACAACTGTTCTATATGATCATAAATGACTCTCTTTTCTCAATTTTATCTAACTAATCTATACGGAGAGCCAAACGTTCCATAAAGGAACATGTCGAAAACTTATAGTACATTGGTCATGTCAACATTGCTTGCTAGATACATTGACATAATGCTATAATTTTGTCACATCGTCGCGTGCGCAGAGCCAAACTTGCCATAAATGTCCAATTTGATATCAACATGTTACAATTCCATATGAACATGACATGCTTATGTTGAATTTGACATGTTGATTGACGTAATGACATATTGTATTTTGTTTCGAAATGTTCATGTGGAATTGTAGCATGTTGAAATCGAATTGGACATATATATATTAACTTGGACATTTCACTGTCTTTTTTTGACATTTATGGAACTTTTTGCTCTCCGTAAATCTAAGTATTTTCGGAATAGGTTTCGTAGAGTAGCTGGACTTTGCGAAAAACGCGGCGTACATTGCTTTAAAGCTGCTAAGGTTTCAGCACATCATGTATTGTGTTTTTCGTGTCTACAGTTTTCCCATTAATTCCAATTAGGATTTACTTTCGAACTAAAGCATACAGAATATTCGCAGTCATTTCTCCTACCTGTTTCATTACTATGGAAGAAAATAAAGTGAAAAAGAAATCCATATTGCTTGTGTTTATTTATTTTTTCTCTGCTAGCCATAACATAAATGATGAAATAATTTTACATCTGCGTACGTCTTGTTAAATATTATTTTGACGTATATCGCTAGACACATGGCATGAAAATTTGAACAAAGGTTTGATCATGGTTGGTTCTTCAATTCTCATCTATCTTAATGCCCTTTTCATTAAGAAACAATAAGGTGTCAATAACAGTAGGTAAAAGCTATCATCTCCTTGTTGCGGTTTCAAGAGTACCAATTTTAAGAAAGCAGATAATTTCAAGAAAGATATGGTTTTAAGTGATAGATTGTAATTTATTTTAATGTTCTTTTCAAAGTTAATATTACTCAATCAAAGCTGCCATTATAGATATTTCTTGTCTAGCTTATGCCACTTTCATTGAAGCAGGATTCATGATTCTTTGCTGTATAAGGGTACCATCTATGGAAATAAACCACCCTCGTCAAACCAGGTGCCTGGTACTTCAGAGTACCACCATCCTTTGATACAGCAACGTGGATGATGGAATTTACATGTCGTTTGATCCTGTGTCATCGGCGGCTCTTGGCATCTTTCAATAGGTTTCAATATAGGTTCAGCTTTTCTGAAAAGACAAGAAAAAATAAAATGGTTGAGTAACTCATTGTTATATGCCCCGGAAAAATCCTTATTAGCATCTATTGATGAAAATGGCTTAAACAATATTTTGCAATGCATAAAACAGGTACATAATGGAAAAACATAAACAAAACGGAAGCATTACGATATCTCTTGGGATCTTACATTCGGATTATAATAAGCTGAGACATTAAACTGAGATGTCTATATGTCTTTCATTTCATGTCAACATGTACAATTTTCACATGTATGTATACGTATGAATATATCTTTCAATGTGGAAAAGAGTTTAGATACACACATAACCATATATAGAGGGCAAGGGGTGGCGAAGATATCCTGCCTGCAAAATATTCAGATTTTACACGCCTGGTTGGCCTACTCTTTGGACATCGCTTTAAATACAGAGACAGTAGATTAGACGTTCTGGCACCAGCAGTTTCGAAGGGAGCGCAATAATTTATCTTCCACACAACCACTACTAATTTTATTCAAATATCTAAAATTTAAAGTGGAAATTAAACAGTTACCTTTATAAAACATATTTTAGACTTGAAAAAACATGATCGATTAAATTAATCGATAAGTTATTTCTTTTTCTTTTTAGCAAACTTGTATTATATTTCTGGAATATGTTAACGAGCTTACCTTCTACAGCAATATATCATGTTGTCATCAGTACACACACAGTCCAAACAAGGGTTAACGGGACTATCAGCCAGAGTGCCGGCGCTTGGACAATGTAAGTCCTCTGTTGGAAAGAGTAAACATGCGTACGGTACTTAAACTGATTTGTATAATATTCTTAATATGTTATTCTAGGTAAGTGAAATGCAGCATTTCGACATATTAAATACCACGACGATATGTACATCGTTAATACATGATAAAATGACTCATTTCTAACGCATAGTTTGTGATAAACGAAGTTATCGTTTTCGTCCCATCAGTGTGTCTTGTATAGCAGATAGCATGCACGATTGGTCTTTGAAATAGGAAATTACCGACCAAAGTCGATCGAAAAGTTATTGAACCGGAAGCGACATTTTATAACAAATGATTATTTTTGCTAGATGGTAAAAACTATTATTTGTAAAGGGCCGTAACATTTGATATATGGACTTCGTGAAGTGACTCTATCGGCCTATTGTTTCTGTAACTCTTGATTAATTGGTCCTTGGACGTAACTGACCGCTGTATAGAAAAATAAACCCGTCTGTGCAATGAGTTCCTTTGATCGAAAATAATCATTTGACACCTAATAACATTGATTTTGTGCCTCCCATTTTTAAACTATGTTCACTTTAATTGGGAATTCACATATCTCAATACGTGGGAGTAATTCAGAAAGTGAAAAGCACGAAGAAATTTAGGACTATGTCTGTTTCAGGAAAGACAATATATATAGAGGCGTCTATATACACTTTCATTTAAAATCATCAGTATTTAATCAGAAGCACTTATGATTGCTTTTAGCTTATGCCAACATTCCTTTTATATCAACCATGACACATTTACAGTCTACGGGAAATTGATTTCTGCAGCTTGTATTTTCTTCCATTCTTATCATATATACAGTCAAGTTACTATCATTTTCGTATCTTGCAAGTCAGTGTAATCAGTTGGTAGTCAACCAAAGAATTTGTGACAACACAGCGTCACTCATATACTCTGAACGTCTATCAGATCTATAGACGTTGAATATATGTTTTCTGCTCTTGTAAAAGTAAGATACTTTCCAACAATGTAACACATTTGTCGCTGTATTAATTGCAACAGCCTGGCAACGTAATTTCCATTCAATTTTTACTAAATGGCACAGGTAAGAAGTCACTAGTTATTTGAAAATAACGTACTATAAGGTATTTAAAGATGGCTATGCTATACACATTAACTTTGAAAGTGTATTAGACAAAGGTTCTATCCTTTTAGGCTATGGTTTTGATGTTGATGACTTTTGTTTCAATGTAATATACTTTTAAAAATGTAAGACATTTGTCGCTGTATTAATTATAACAACAATCTGACCAACTGAAGTAGTACTAAAGGGCACAAGAGATAGTTTAGTAATTTGATGAACAAAATACGTACTACACAAAGAAGTATGAACCTCTGAATACGCAATAATTGAAGTGATGTGAACGTTTGAAGCTAAATGATATGAAATGCTTGACACCGTTTCGTTCAAATATAGTGTTAATTGTTTTATAAATGCCTTCATAGAAAATATTATTTCAAACAACATTGTTTTTAAAAAAAATATGTCCGTTACGTTTTTGGCAGTATGCCAATGATTGTACATGGCAAATGTTTATCATACTTTTCGATTGCTTTATTGAAATTTTACACAGTTCGACCAAACCAAAATTATGCTTTCTGTTGGAATTCTAATATTCGTATACTACTTTCTTTAATCATTACAAGTTGGTATTGGACAATTTAACACTGAGTTAATGCAAACTTTAAGACGAAACATATTTTATACAGATTACCATATGATACTTGCAATTGATTGAATTATAAGGAATTAAAAAAAAAGTGACGAAAGGCCTACCGTTGTAATAGCAGGTACCGTGGTCTGGTTCGCCATCCTTTCTAGGCACTACATACTTCTCCATTTCATGTTCGACGTCCGGCCGCACTATTGCCACCTCTTGGGAGAGAGCCATAACCCCAAGTAGGGTACCGATCAGGGCTTGAATCATGAAATGCATGTTCCTTTCACTGGTTGTGAATAATGAGAGAAATAGTTCGTGAAATGAATAGATTCGCTCTGGATAATGTTACCCAAAAGATAAGGCACCACATTTTATACATTAACGGCTTGAGTTTGGATGTGTTACGAAACAACCACACCGGAAACTGTAAACATTTTGAGATTAATTTGTCTCTTTTCAAAAATGTTCATTTAATAATAAAAAAAACCTCAAAGTGACATTTTTTTCTGATAGGATATACTCTTCTGGGAGAACTAACATGAGATTAATTATGTTTGCCAGTCATGAATTATGTTCAATAAGCATTTCAATTGTAAACATTTATCAACAAATTCATAAATGTTTACTTTGTTAATGTACTTCATTAATTGATTCAATCCTCAATTATGATTAATTGTTATTGAAAGAAAATGTATATATAAAGAAAAGCAAATGTTATTAAACTAAAATAAATATAGTTTAATGATAAAACATTTTTGAAGGATAAAGTAATTGGTCTTTCTGTATACAAAGAGAGATTTACAAGGATGCATAGCTATTTTCAAGTGTACGATATGGTTTGTTTCATATCATAGACAAAAATAGACTGTGGTATGTTTGCTCATGACGAGTAATTTTTTTTTTTTTTTGTTGGTATTTCGAACAATTTTTCGTTATTGGGGCAATGTTTGCCCACTTAAGAGTTAGAGCAATTTTTTAATTGTCTACACAGATTATTGTACTTTTTATTTTACTTGCTGCACGTACTCAATTCAGGTGTTATTTTGTATTTTAGTCATAATTTTTCTATTTAATATTTACATTTCTTTCATATATTTTTCTATACAATCTTAACTTTTATAACCTATTTAACTTTTAACAATTTTTTTTTCTTCTTTTGTTGTAAAGCGCTTTAGAGCAATTTTTTTAATTGAATAAGGCGCTATATAAATTTCGTGAAATAATAATAATAATAATAATAATAATAATAATAATAATAATAATAATAATAATAATAATAAAGAGTATCGTCTGGTTTTCTTACCGTTGTGAATAAGTGACGACGACTTGCGTCTGGCAAAGCTAAACGTCTGCGTAGCCATGATCCAGTAATGTGAAGCTGCCTCCGTGCATGACCGATTTGAGAGCTATCTAGCGCAATGTATTTTTAACCAATTGAAAAGCTCTGCGACGACCTATAGACCACATTTTACTTTAGCTAGTGTGCAAGATAATCAGTAAACTATAATACATGTTAGTATATACATATATGTATGATATAATTATATTATGGAGTATAGTAGTTTACTTCTTAGAGGGAGGCCTATTCAGAACATATTTGTTAGAAAACTTTGTGCACTTAGGGTAAGCTTCTGTTTTACTGTTGTTAAATTATCGATTTACTTAAAACGTGGTCGGTGTAGCCAAAAGGTTGCGTAAAACTGTTTCTAGAACCATACCTAAACCACAAAACCGATGGACTTAACTAACAGACCTACCAAAAAACATACCCAAATTAACAAAATGGCCCAAACCCTCAAATCCATAAATGCCGAAGGTCACGTGATCAAATGAGGGCAAGGTCAAATTTGATCAGATTTATCCGAAAAGTTTTTCAAACACTACACCTAAACCCTAAGACCGATGGACTTTTACCAAAATCATCTCAACACACTGGTCCTGATTGAAATTCCGATAAGCACAGTGGTACGCGTAGTTGTCGTGACAAACCAAGTACCGGTACGTGAATTGTATGGAATTGATACAATAGATGTGTTATGTTGCCATGGTGCGTCTCGTTAGCTAATAGAGAAAATCGTTAGTAACAATGGTCAGGGCCAACTTTGAACCATCACACAATAGATTATCAAGACACCTCGAGTTCTTAGGTCGCTAATAGAGAATATCGTTACGTAATAATTGGCAGGGTGATCTTTGACCATTGTTACTATAGCGATTTTCTCTATTAGCTAACAAGACGCACCATGGCAACATAACAAACGTTTGGCTGGCCACTTTTACATCAGCTATACATCCGTAAACGTCTACATAATTCGTATATCTCTGTAGCTGAATCAAAAGCGCGCCTCTAACTAAGCAAAGTTACTGAAGTACTTCAGTTAAAATAAATACCCTTCGAAAACAATGTTATTAGAGTACAAATAAAGTCTACATGAAAGCATACAATAAAGCAGTTAACACATTCAAATTATGTTTATTAACTCATTTTTATTCCGACTTGTATTGCAAAATGAACAGAATGAGTGATTTCATTATTTTTGCCACTTTGTTCATATACGTGCTATGTTTAGTTTAATCTAAAAGCTAAGGAAATGTATGTACGGAAAACGATAATGAGAACGGTTCGCATACAAATACTGGAAAGTTGAAGTTTTATATGTTATATTTTTGTATGTTTGTGAAGGCATATAGAATATCATGTTTATTTTAAGCCTGTATTATTTTCATGAACAAGAAAATATGATGAATACAACCCACGGATGTCTAGCCGTTTTTTTTTTAATGAACTGATGAATTTATAAGAATATATGGTCGTTGCGTTTTTAGAATTTCATAAAACAGTGAAATAACAATAACTGTTTGCTTTGGACAAAGGGTGTCATTATCGATTTAGGAGGACCATTTGCGATATTTAACCAAATTAAAACATTTTGAAATTACCGGCATATCTATGCATAAATTATCACTTTATTCATAGTTTTCTTTTCTGCAAAACATGTTAATATTAAAATTCTCCCTCAAATTATCCTGGAAGACAGTTGTGACGTAATTGTCTCATGTTCCCGCCTGGCTCTTGACGCTTCTAATATCCAATGACACAGCAAACCTTGTAGCATTTGTAAACGAAGGAAGAATTGCAATTCTCGTGGCGTTCAAGAGATTAACCATTAACTTAACGCTTGTCCCTTAATATCTCCCCCATCAATTATATTTGTTAAACAATTCACTCTGTAGTTTAGAAGTTCAGAAACTTTAGAAGCGTTTCAGAAACAAGAAAACAATGAAATCAATTATAGTGGATTTAGTCACATCTCTCTTTCACATAAGAGGACTGTGTTCACATAAACACGAGGCCATCGTTGTCGGCAACGTTATTGATCCCGCCGTCTTCTGGGGCAGTGTAGTACCATCCCAATATATGGCAATCCCCTTTGCATTTCGGATACAGTTCGTAAATACAGGTGTCTGGATTAAGATACATGGTACAATGGGGAGGGTTTTTCACGTGTGGTAAAGCGGTTCTGAAAAAAAGAGGAGAGCATACCATGGTGACATAGGGTTGGCACAAGATCATATGGTACCGCATTATAATACTAAAAACCTTTTATCTTTCACCTCCTCTATGCTCAACCCTCCCCATGCATCCCATCCTCCGGCCCATCTTATTCTAACACCAAAAAAAAAAAATCAAGAAAAAGAGATACGTAAAAGTAAATGGTAGATCTGAGCACGAATTCTTCAAATCAAAAACATTCTTAAACGGATTTTATAACTGGATTATTTCGTCCAACGTTGCTAAAACAGTGGAAAATTTTCGCACTCAGTGCTTAACAATTAGTGAATCATTTCTATTACTCCATTACTCCGACATAAAAAGAGTATTTTTTTCCGATGATCGGACACAAGTTTTTCTGTTTGTGTTTCCGTTATTCTACCCACGCTCTACCGTAACAGATATTACCGTCAATTTGAAAATGAGTAACTTGATGATGAAAAGTAGTTAATGAATAATAAACTTTGTAGTGTCAAAACGTCGTAGCCTCATGTGTGAAGATTTCATTCTCTACTAAGTGACATGGCAGCTATGAAGTGATTTATAAAGAAGTACAAAGATTATTTTTTTAGGGCACTATATGTTTCACTTGTAATTGGGATGTTAGTCTTGTTAGAATCAAGAATTAAATGCAAAAGGACGAAAGAAAAATACAAAGCGATTCATAGAAAGTTATCACCCCCTCCAAAAAAAAAGAATAAAAAAAGTGACCGAAGGAACTTATTGGTCAGTTCGAAAGATGTATTTATAAGTGTCTCATGTCATTAAATGTTTATGTGATGTAAGTTCACTTTCTT
>JAIPMN010007516.1:0-33961 GCA_020650975.1 Apostichopus californicus
ATATAAAGCATTACAAATTTCAGATAAATGGTACAGTACATGATATACACAGTAGACTGTATTTTATAAGGTCTGCAGCATGCACAAGATAATCTCACTCAGTAATTCTGAACTAAGAATAATTTGAGTGCAGGGTAATATGTAGCTACTGTGCCTCCCAAGTTGGAAGTGTTTATGCTACTTCCATGTGTCTCCGAAACTTGAGGCAAGGGCATAGAAAATGAATCTGAGTGAACGCATAATTGAATGAGCAGTCGTTGCAATAGAGTCCTGCTGTGTAAATGGCCCTGTCAAGATTGATAACAGCTAGATACATTATACATTTACACATTAAAGCTATATACAGCATCCTTCGAAGAGCAAATATGTTCTTCATTTACTTAAAAACCACGTACATCAAGCTTGTAGACCTATTTGCAAAATCCACATGTCATTCTTCCATATCTATCTGCCAATATCTCACACAAAAAAAATTGAAGATGCCTTTTTACTGATTCTAAATTGCAGATTAGTGTCATAATCGACCGTGAATGTGGCACATAATATGGAGGCCAACATGACTTCTCCTTCAGTGGGGTTCAAAACTGCAGGATAAATGTAAATAGGTAAACTGGTTTTACAATTCAGGTTATTTATTCTAAATCTGCTATATTGTAGACAGTGCTCATCTTTCGAAGATGAGCTGACATCAGTAAAGAAGAATAGCAAATCTTGGAAAGTTCCATTTTTTTTCATTTTTGGGGGGGGGGGGTGCATGCATGCATGTCGTGATTTTCACTATTGTCATAATGAGATATCAATAAATTTTGTTAGAATTCAATGAATTACTTGAATTCATAATAATTTCATTTACTTCAAAAAAGATAAAAATTGTTATGTCCAGTAGTTATACTTTTATTATTTTACTGACTTACTTCTATTACCTCAAAAGCAAATGTGATTTTAAACAAAAACAAAGTTTGGTAAATATATAATTACCACAATAAAAGGAGAATTTATTTCTTCCAGTTTTCCTGGTTTTATGTATATATGTTACCATTTTAACTAATATATTGAGAAACATATAAACACACCTGTAAGCACAAACATGAACTCAACTTTAAATAACATTGCGAATGGTTTACGTAGTACTGTACAAATTCTTCACATCCTTTGATAATTGGAAAATCAGTATAATCCTGTCCTCTGAACAAGTTTTGCAAAATTTTCTATATTATGACGCAAGTATGAATTATGGTTTGATTTCTCATGCACTCAATCAATTAATTTGTCAATTAGTAATTGTCATTTACTAACGAAGGAGGAATAATATCCAAACAACAGAAACAAAAAGATCACTGTTGTTTGTTCACTTGACAGCTTTTTTACTACTTGTTGATAATACCGTCTCGTAAATCGGAAATCACTCTCACGAATCGTCAGAATTGTTTAAGAATAATTTTAACTGACAAATTGGTGAAGATAGGCAAAATTTTACAGCCACTCAAAAGTTTTCTCTCCATCAGTCTCGATTTTCTCCCTGCATGTATTTTCATTATCTCGCAACGAGAGAATACTAAACAGATTTAAAAGGGATGTAAAATGTTTCCATCAATGGGTTAGTGTCTTAATACCTCAAACATTTAGAGAATTCCATAATGATAGATGGTGGCTATTGCGGTATATATACTGGCATTTGACTTTGTGTACAAAGTAGTACTGGGTGTCCAAGTTAGCATATTACACAGAGGTAGTAGTAACAATAGGGCAAGTAAAAGCACATAACTTAAAAATGGAGAAGGTAATAAAATTTGTACATAGTGTGAACTGGCAAGAAGGATTCATGTCAAGATTATAAGTATAATGCTGCAAACATAAAGTGTTGAATCTGTTGACATCAAACTTAAAATGTAATTATATGCACATTGCTATCCATTTCTATTCCAGTAAGTATTCAAATGCAATACATGCCCTATACAGAGCCTAAAGAAATGCATGTACAATAGTTTGTATAACTTCATTTGCAGGAAGTGGAGGTATCAGTTAAAGTAAATACTGCAAAACACAGACAAATTAAAGTAATAGAACCCAGTGCATATACACATATAACACAGTTTGTGTAACTTTGCATTTGTGTAAATTTAAAGTATCAAAGCTTTATTGCAATTAGACCAAAAAAAAAATGACATTGATCCATAGGTATGTTGGGATTTATCATGCCATCCCTTAATCAAAGGCTACCCCATCCCCTTTCCCCACCCCAGCCCCTTTGTCAAACCTACACTTAAAAAAATTAAAGTAGTTATTAGTTAAATATTAGTTAAGTAGTTATTGTGGATCTATTAAGGACCAAAAAAAGGTTGCAACCCACTTCAGGGTCACCCTGTAGTCTGCAGACTGTCATACCATATACCATATACCATATACCAGACCATAACATATACCATACCATACCATACTATACCATACGATGCTATATATATACCATACCATATACTATACCATACCATATATCATACCATACCATTCCATACCAGACCAGACCAGACCAGACCATACCTACCATACCAAACTATACCATATACCATACCATACCAGACCATATCAGACCACACCATACCATACACCATACCATATACCAGACCATATCAGACCATTCCAGACCATACCATACAATACTATACCATACCATACTATACCATACTATACCATACTATACCATACAATATCATATACCATATCATATCATACCATATCAGACCAGACCATACCATAGTAACCATACTATATCATACCATACTATAATATACCATACCGTACCATATTATGCCATACCATACCATATTCCATAATATATTTACTATAGTATACCATACAATACCATACTATAATATACCATACCATATACCATAAAATATACTTAGTATACCATACCATACCATAATATACCATACCATACTATCATATACCATATATACCATAATATATATACTATAGTATACTATACTATACTATACTATACTATATCATATAGGATTGAAATATATTATGTTGTGTAATTATTCCAAAGGAGTTGAATACTGCAGTGGCAAAAGGCAAAAGGATAATCTGTAGAAATACTGAAACCAACTATGGAGGAGTGACTTGCACAGTACAAAAGATAGTATGACAATACCAGTGTTTAAGCAAAACTCAACAGAAAGTCACGCACTAGTAATTAAATATCAACAAATATTTTAGAAACCACAAAGGTTTAAAAAATAAGCAGGCTTGAATTCACAAGATTAATGCAACAGTCCTATTAAAGCTCTTTTCTACGAAATTTTTCATACATGTATGTGTATCTTGTACATAATTAATATTATACAATATTAAGGTGGAATCTCAAACTTAACTCTGTACATTGTAATGCCTGAAGAATCTGCTTAAAGCTTCATAAAAAATACCCCCAAAAAAATTTCTATATTGCAGCAAAATAGCTGGGAGGAGGCCTTGGCTCTGATGAGGGGGGGAGGGAGGGGTACTCTAGCTTAGTATCCTGGTACAGTAGCTTTATTGCTTGCAAGTGAAACCCATCCATAGGAGACAACACAGCCACTGGGTGGGGTTCTACTTTAGGTGGTTTCTCCCAGGAAGGATAGTGTCAAGTCTGGGAAAGCCCCGCCCCCCGCCCCTCATCCCTGGCTGAGGTCAAGGTCTCCCCACCATTGTGTCTTGTGGCCTAGTCGTGTTTCTTCTTTTACTATGCCTCCATCACTTGTTAGACCTATGTATTTTTTTACCCACCCTATTAATTTTTATCCCTTTACATTTATCTTCATCAATTTTTCGTCCACAGTTTTCCAACCTGAGGGGACGGCTTTCCTTGTAATCTTAACAGGATTATCACCTACACACACACGTGGCATTTAAAATGTCTCGTGTGCTGGGCATGGACATGTGAACAGTTAACACGTTGCATGCTATTATACCAGGATTCCTGATTATACAGTAGAATGTGCAGCCTACAATAGTACCAGCAAGAAGTCTAATGAGAGGATGTGTCACATACTGGGAATAACAGATCTGCATTGAATTAATTAGATAAAGATATTGCATTTCGCTGTTTGAATTTCCGGAATGAAGATATACTTGATGACGATCATAATATATACACATTTGTCAATCAAACAAGCGCTAGGGATACAATTTGACTTTTTCCTAGAGCTAGGTAAAACTTTTACACTTATGCAGACCAAATTCCCCCAGTAGCAAATGGAGAGATCAAATTCCTCAGTGTCAAACATCTGGGACAGGCCCAAAACAAACATAGCTTAATCTCCCTCCATCACTCCAGCCTCCCCCCCCCCTCCCTCCCCCAGTCCTACATATGCTTCAAGTTTAATGGTTTTCTTAATAATAATGTGTATTTCCTATAATAGAAATGGGGTTTGCAAATTGTTGATTCTAATATTTCTTATCATGAACTTTTGGTGTTAGAGTGAATGAACTGTTTGTATTCACCAATTTCCCCTTGAAAGCGTGAAAAGAAAAACCAAGGGTTTAGGGAAAGTTAACTTTGAAACACAGTAATTACAAGGTTACAGAATCACTCAAAACAGGTTGGGACAAGGGGAAGGTGAGAATGGTAAGGTGGGGGGGGGGGGTAAAATTGTCACACCTGGTTGAGCTGTTTCTTGCAACATGTCATCCCTACTAAAAAAAGAATATGGGTGTTACAACAGGGCTATTGACACCCCCTGAATTCAAATAAAGCCATTGATGACAACTAGCAAAATTTTCCTACGAGTTACACAGAAATGTCGTAAATGAACCATTCCTGCAAATTAAGTGAATTACATGACAACAGCTACTTGCAAATAACTTTTGATATTCTTGTTCTACAGTACTTTTATGTTGTACTATCTTACAAGTGGAGCCGGGGAACAACGTCTCGACACAATGTTCCATGTACTGTACAAAGTGCAACACATTACAACAGGATCTAACAAATTATTATGACTAATCAAGTTAGAGAAAAACATTAACTTGACAAGTACACTTTAAATATGGTTTTAATCTCTACAATTGTAACAAAACAGGAACTTATGAAAAGGGAAAAAATATGCGCTACTGTACAATTTTTACTTTTCAAAATGCATGTTCAAAAATACAATACACTGTAATTTCTTCATCAATCATTATTACATTTAGGTTAAAAAAGAAAGAAATAGCTGTTAGTGTATCGCATCTTAAGTTTTTTTCGTATTTTTTGGCCCCCAAATATTGACATTCTTAAAAATTGCATAAAAGTTTTGAAAAGTATATATTTTCCTGGCTCACCCGTTCTTATTCTTCAAATTATTTTCAGACATTGAGAAGTGTTAATTTTGACTATCCAATGTTTCAGTGAGGAAAAAATCCTTTGAGGGTGGCCGGGCCGGCACTAAAAATTTGTCCATGTTGAAGTTGGCGCATGATTGAGTGCATGCATCATTATTTGATTTTCTAGCATATTTGGGATCAGTCCAGATGACCATTAATAGTCAAAACCTCAGGAAATTAGCCTAATTAAAGTGAGAATACCAAGAAAGACTAATAATATAATACTGTAACGCTGTTACTGTAAAGTTGTGGAGCAATGGGAGTTCTGTGTGGACGGTGTGGAACCATTGTGGTAGTTTAAATCCCCTTGGAATTATATAGGGGTTATCTCTCCTGGCATTAAGTAAACCAGTTGTAATTGTTGGCAGATTATGGCTTTTGGGACTGCTTCTATGGATTGGCATGAGGTATCAGGCTTATCCTGGGATTGTGATGTAACACATATGATATTTTCTAGGGATACTCATGTGATCACATTCATTTCTGTAAATGAGTATACAATTGCTTGGGGATGGTAGGAATGCACTGTAGTATTTGTGTATTATGTCTTAAGCTAAGTTGTAGGGTAAAGTTCATCATTTGTATACATGTAGTATTTCCACGTATTGTTAAGGGAGGGACAGACCAGTCTATACTCTGGTTGCTGTTGGAGGAGACACTCTTGATGGTAGGCTTCAGGGCCACGTACAGTAGCCTCAAGTTTGTACCGCATATCCAGTACCAGACACTTAACCTTACTGTAAGAAGTTTTCTTTTCAATATATCGCTGTTAAAAATACCATCACCTCTCTGGATTTATTTTGTGTACATCTTCATTCTCTGGCCAATTACAATACAACATCTTAGGCCAAGAACCCTGAATCAGCTGGCCGGCGCTACTCACGGAGGAAAGTGTTACAATACTATACCATAACATACTATACCATATACCATACCATACCAGACCATATCAGACCATACCATACTATACCATATTCCATACCATACCATACCATACCAGACCATATCAGACCCCACCTACCATACCATACTATACCATACCATACGATGCTATATACTATACCATACTATACCATGTATACCATACCATACCAGACCATATCAGACCATACCATACTATACCATATTCCATACCATATCAGACCATACCATACCGGACCATACCATACCATACCATAATATACCATACTAGACCATATACCATACCAGACTATATGACCATACCATACCATACTATATACTATACCATACCATACTATACCATACCATACCATACCATACCATACCATATACCATACCATATACCATACCATACACCATATACCATAATATATACTATAGTATACTATACTATATCATATAGGATTGAAATATATCATGTTGTGTAATTATTCCAAAGGAGTTGAATACTGCAGACTGCAAGTGGCAAAAGGATAATCTGTATAAAAATTAAATACTGAAACCAAATATGGAGGAGTGACTTGCACAGTACAAAAGATAGTATGACAATACCAGTGTTTAAGCAAATTCAACAGATAGTCACACACTAGTAATTAAATATCAACAAATATTTTAGAAACCACAAAGCTTTAAAAATAAGCAGGATTGAATTCACATGATTAATGCGACATTCCTATTAAAGCTCTATTTGACAAAATTTTTCATACATGTGTGTCTTGTACATAATTAATATTATGCAATATTAAGGTGGAATCTCAAACTTAACTCTGTACATTGTAATGCCTGAAGAATCTGCCTAAAGCTCCATAAAAAATATCTAAAAATAAAATGTCTATATTGCGGCAAAATAGCTGGGAGAAGGCCTTGGCTCTGGTGAGGGGGAAGGGAGGGGGTCCTCTAGCTTATTAACCTGGTACAGTATCTTTAGTGCTTGCAAGTGAAACCAATCCATAGGAGACAACACAGCGACTGGGTGGGGCTCTACTTTAGGTGGTTCCTCCCAGGGAGGAAAGTGTCAAGTCTGGGACAGCCCCCGCCCCTCATCCCTGACTGAGGTCAAGGTCTCCCCACCATTGTGTCTTGTGGCCTAGTTGTGATTCTTCTTTTAATATGCCTCCATCAGTTGAAAGTTACTAGACCTTTTTTTTATTTTTATTTATTTTTTTGCCAACCCTATAAAGTTTTATCCCTTTACATTTATCTTCATCAAGTTTTCGCCCACAGTTTTCCAACCTGAGGGGACGGCTTTCCTTGTAATCTTAACAGGATTATCACCTACACACACACGTGGCATCTCAATAGTCTCGTGTGCTGGGCATGGACATGTGAACAGTTAACACGTTGCACGCTATTATACCAGGATTCCTGATTATACAGTAGAATGTACAGCCTACATTAGTACCAGCAAGAAGTCTAAAGAGAGGATGTGTCACATACTGGGAATAACAGATCTGCATTGAATTAAGATAAAGATAATGCATGTCACTGTTTGAATTTCCGGAGTGAAGATAAACTTGATGACGATCATAATACACATTTGTCAATCAGACAAGCGCTAGGGATACAATTTGACTTTTTCCTAGAGCTGGGTAAAACTTTTACACGTATGCAGACCAACTTCCCCCGTAGCAAATGGAGAGATCAAATTCCTCAGTTTCAACATCTGGGACAGGGCCCAAAACAAAGATAGCTTAATCCCCCTCCATCACTCCAGCCTCCCCCACCCCCCCCCCCCAGCCCTACATATATATGCTTCAAGTTAAATGATTTTCTTAATAATAACGTCTACTTCCTATCATAGAAATTTTCGAAAATTGTTGTTTCTAATATATATTTCTTATCATAAAATTCATAGTTGTTAATTTTGGTTTTAGAGTGAATAAACTGTTTATATTCACCAATTTTGCCTTGAAAGCATGAAAAGAAGAACCAAGGGTTTAGGGAAAGTAATTTTGAAGCACTCAAAACAAGTTGGGGGAGGGGAAGGTGAGAATGGTAAGGGGGGTGGATAGAATTGTCACACCTGGTTAAGCTGTTTCTTGAAACATGTCATACCTACTGAAAAGAATATGGGTGTGACAACAGGGCTATTGACACCCCTTGAATTCAATTATTAAGCCATTAATGACAACTAACAAAATTTTCCTACGAGTTACACAGAAACATCGTAAATGAACCATTCCCGCAAATTAAGTGAATTACATGACAACTGCTACTTGCGAATAACTTTTGATATCCTTGTTGTTCTACAGTACTTTTATATTGTGCTATCTTACAAGTTGAGCCTGGGAACAACGTCTCAATACAATGTTCCATGTACTGTACAAAGTACAACACATTACAACAGGATCTAACAAATTATGACTAATCAATTTACAGAAAGACATTAACTTGAAAAGTACACTTTAAATATGGTTTTGATCTCTACAATTGTAACAAAACAGGAACTTATGCACAGGAAAAAATATGCGCTACTGTACATGTTTACTTTGCAAAAAAAAAGAAAGAAATAGCTGTTAGTGTATCGCATCTTAAGTTTTTTTCGTATTTTTTGGCCCCCATGCAAATATTGACATTCTTAAAAATTGCATAAAAGTTTTGAAAAGTATATATTTTCCTGGCTCACCCGTTCTTATTCTTCAAATTATTTTCAGACATTGAGAAGTGTTAATTTTGACTATCCAATGTTTCAGTGAGGAAAAAATCCTTTGAGGGTGGCCGGGCCAGCACTAAAAATTTGTCCATGTTGAAGTTGGCGCATGATTGAGTGCATGCATCATTATTTGATTTTCTAGCATATTTGGGATCAGTCCAGATGACCATTAATAGTCAAAACCTCAGGAAATTAGCCTAATTAAAGTGAGAATACCAAGAAAGACTAATAATTAATACTGTAATGCTGTTACTGTAAAGTTGTGGGGCAATGGGAGTTCTGTGTGGACAGTGTGGAACCATTGTGGTAGTTTAAATCCCCTTGGAATTATATAGGGGTTATCTCTCCTGGCATTAAGTAAACCAGTTGTAATTGTTGGCAGATTATGGCTTTTGGGACTGCTTCTATGGATCGGCATGTGGTATCAGACTTATCCTGGGATTGTGATGTAACACATGTGATATTTTCTAGGGATACTCATGCGATCACATTCATCTCTGTAAAGGAGTACAATTGCTTGGGGATGGTAGGAATGCACTGTAGTATTTGTGTATTGTGTCTTAAGCTAAGCTGTAGGGTAAAGTTCATCATTTGTATACATGTAGTATTTCCACGTATTGTTAAGGGAGGGACAGACCAGTCTATACTCTGGTTGCCAGGGGCGTAGCCAGTATGTAGCACTGTAGGCCCGGGCCTACACTTTTCTTGGTCAAGTTATCTTTTTTTTAAAAACACCTTTAATTCAAATCCATTAGCCTGCTGGACGATTTTAAGAGTCTAGACAGGAAAAACTATTGAAATGAACGTAGCAAGAATATGGCTAAATTAGGTGACCTATTCTTCTGTCATCTAGGCTGTCATTTCTATCGCGTGCCGTTTCATTCAACACTCTACCCGCCGAAAAAGACTAGGATCCGATCTTGTCAGTTTCTTAACATCAAGTTAAGAACCCGTTTACGCAGATAATATTTCAGTTGAGGAACATTCCACAGTCAAATAAGCCTATCGTTTATTAATGTTGCTTCAGCACTTTGTTGCCTGTTGTTGTCACGATAGGCGTTCCAAGTTCCAAAACGGCCTTTTCGATAAACGTTTACTAGCTAAAGTTGTATCAAAGAAATTACTGTCTATAGTTGTATCAAAGACATTTCTGGCCAATCTTTGTATCTACAAGTATCAGAAGTTGAAAAGTAAGACTTCTCTGTACATGTACCTTGCTAATTTTAAATAAATTATGTAGTATTGAATTACGTACTATTTTAACTCGTTTGTTTTTGGGATTTAAAAGTGATATTGAATGAGGTGTCTCAAGTTAGCAAGAGGCCAGGGAACCAGAATCAACACTCGGGAAGTGCCGTTTCCGGCCATCTGTGGGGTTTGTAAACCAAAAATGTTCTTGTACGCTCCGCGCCAACCGATGGTGGCGCTCCGCTCAGATAGTCGTGCCTACAACTTTGAAAATCATGGCTACGCCCCTGGCTGCTGTTGGACGAGACACTCTTGATGGTAGGCTTCAGGGCCACGTAGCCTCAAGTTTGTACCGCATATCCAGTACAAGACACTTAACCTTACTGTAAAAAGTTTTCTTTTCAATATATCGTTGTTAAAAATACCATCAGCTCTCTGGATTTCTCTTCATTCTCTGGCCAATTACAATACAACATCTTAGGCCAAGAACCCTGAATCGGCTGGCCGGCGCTACTCACGGAGGAAAGTGTTACCATACTATAAATAATAAGAAAATACTAATAATAACATACAGAGAGTCCTATGCAATGTGTTCATGCCTACAGTCTCTACTTTACACACATACTCATTCTTTCCGTACAGAGTATACAGTATAGTTGACCAGACGTCCCCGATTTTTGTCTTTAGTTTCTCCCTCCTCCCACCCCCCTGGCCCCCCCCAGTGCCTCAAGACAGTGGTGGAGCTAGGGGTATTGGTCAAGGGGGGCGAGAATGGTCTGTAGGGGCGCTTTCGACACTATCTAAGCGTAGCGCCACCACAGGTTGGCACGGAGCGTACAGAAATGTTTTGAGTAAAGATACTTCATAGATCGCCGGAAATGACCCTTTCCGGGCCTTGCTAATTTGCAGATAAACGAAGAATAAATAGGTGTCATCGCCAACAAAATGTGACAAATGTCAATAGGTAGATGAGAGCGCAATAAAAAAGTAAATAATCGCGAATAAGTAAAAAGTGGTAAAAAGCTAAAAAGGGCGCCAGCAGTCCATTTGAGTCCGTCAGGGGGGCATCCGCCCCCCCTGACTGTATGGACGCTCCGCCACTGCCTCAAGATAAAATCACCATGCCTCTGTTCAAAATTAGATTAAGCCAAGTGAATCAATGAAGCGCCGAATTTCATACCTATCACAGGTCGAGTCTGTTCCCTGAGAGTTGCATTTACATGCTTTGCAAACTTCCTCTTGACTGGGTCTGTAGAAGTTATCCAGGCAGTGAGAGCAGTCTGCCCCCGTATGGCCCTCCTTACATGTACAACGCTGAGCAACCTCTACGTCACAAACATTTGGATCGACGGTTCCGTAGATATCACAGAGACAATCTGATGGATTAAAAATATATATGAGGAATTGAAATCAGCAGTTTGTCGTTGGTGGATTTTAAACGTCTTCGTTTCCTGAGAATGATGACACATTAAGAGAATCATGAACGAACAAACTAAATGTGACTAAATTGTAATTTAATTTGGATAATAACGCCCTTAAATATGGCAACAAATTCTGATGAGTTTCATGCTAATGAATGACATAATATTAAGGCTTCAATATGGAACAACCTTCAACGAATACAGAATGTTTCAACTAACACAAAATGCTTTGACTCTAATCTGTGGCCTCTGCTCCTCAAATGACCTTTGTTTGACCTCAACAGTAAACAATTAAGGATCTTGTACCAATACTAATTTAGACAAATTTTGGTAAGCAGTCAACTTTCACAATTGAAATAACCGTACCTGCAAAATGGTGTTACGGTTTGCAAGCTTTTAAGTAATTCATGTCCAAACAGTTTTCCACCTTATTTTTCCAAAAGTCTAACCTCTTTTTGCTTCCAAATTTTTTGGAGACCCTCCAACATTTTCCCTAAGTTTCATGACCCCCACTTTGAATACCAGCTGGGGATACATATAAGACAAGATGAATATGAAGATACTTCTTACATTAACAGAAAAGAAACGCCCTTCAAATAGTGGACAACAATTGTAGTGTGAGCTACATGTCAAAGGTCATGGTGTTTCATGACAGTTTTGTCCATATCTGTAGAGAATGATGTAGTGGTCACATTTTGGGTAGCAATTTTATAGGTTTATGAATTTTGGCTGTGACTGAAATTTTGCAAATTAATTGTACATGTAAACACTGCTCTGTGCCTGTGCATTTGTGCCGCAACCTTGTATCGTTACCAGATCACATTCGAACATGCTCTTAACTTTCTACATTCAAAAGTCTACTTAAGACCCATCTTTTCACTTTTTCTTTTGTAAATTAATCTGCTTTCTTTGTAAAGCGCCTTGAGCAGTGACTTTTGTCTACTGATTTGGCGCTATATAAGTCTCATTTATTATTATTATTATTATTATTATCGCATCTGTGTAGTGCAGGCTTTCCCTGGTCTGCACGCATATCATATTGGAACGAATAACTCTTTGTGGAAAGTTCAAATGCATCCATCCACATTTCAAAAAGCTTATTTTCTACGGAATAAGTAAAACAATCTATTGCCAATTACTGTACTTTATGCTATTTACATTAAGGCCGTTAAAAAATGTCTTGCTTGAATTGCAACCTAATACTGCACCAAAACAACTTTCATTAAGTCCCATGTGTGCCCCAAAATCACTATATCCACCACAGTTTACATTCACCTAGGGTACAGTATCAGAAAAGTTCTTTGCGATTTAGAAATTAAAAAATAAGCAATCTATTTTATAGCGAATGGGAGGCAAACAACATCTATTTAAGAGCTATTTTTTCCAAGAAAGTACTAGTAAAGTTGATATGAAATTACTTGGGAAAAAAAGGTACAATATATACCTATATATTTTGAGGAAAAATTGGTAAAAAGTTCTCAAACCTTTTGTGATTTTTAATTTCGTATATTTACATGGCATGTTGATTGTCGTGTCATGTTACAAAACCCAACAGTTTGCAATATGTAACCAAGCAAAAACAGCAGGGAGGAATTTTGCTGCTATAAAATCTTCTATTTTTTTTCTTTTTTTTTCATGAAGAATGATCCCCTGAACTATGATGTTTATATCTTGTGAAAGAAGATATTAAACATTAAAAATGATTAATAATGAAAAGAAATTCTGCCAACGTCAATTAATGGTACTTCTTGGTGATCTTAAACTTGAGCTTTCACGCATCACCTTTCTGGTCAGTGAGAATCTGCTAACTTTGACATCAAATTTCTCTAAATTACTGTCTCTTTCGACTAAAACAGGGAACCCCAGTATTGTTTGTGTACTAAAATACTTTCGTATGAGCCAACAAAAAAAAAGTTTTTTTTTGTGGGCCTCCAGGTATGCATTTTAAGAATTGCTAAGTTCTCAAGTTAATTGACTCAGCTGGCAAAACACTCTGTAACTGTTTTCTATTTTGTTAATACCTTCTCCGAACCCATTTCAATTATTTCTCAGGAGATCAACCATTAAAAGCTTTGGAACTGATCAACCACATTTTTATCATGATCACAGATCTGCCAAGTTATCCCCAAGATAGCTATCAAAATCAGTCCAACCAAAACAGATCATTTGTAATTTAATACACGAGTAGGAATAAGGTACATAAACAACCGAGAAAAAGGAGATAATATCTTCTTCTTTTTTCACAACCAGAAGCTTCAGATATAATCAGAATTGGGCTTTTATTTTGTCCTACTGCAATTGTGAGATGTCTATAGTGTAAATATAACAAAATTTGTAATTTCCTGAATAAGGTAAATTATCACTGCAAAACAAACAAAGTCTGCAAGAAAACATTATACTTTTCAAAATTCAAACGATACGGATATACTGATTAGCACATTTCTCAGGAAATAAAGGGATATTTTAAAGGCAGTGAAGACTCGCCCCAAACCGCGTGCGGCCATCTGAAAAAGTTAACTTTCCGTTGCTTGCAAGTGAAGTTTGCTTCTTGTCGCTACAAAATGCAGACAGTAATGAAACATGATACCTTGTTATCTTTTATCTAGACCTGAGATGTCCATCGCTGCTATGTACACTGTGTTGTGGGTATTGACTGTAGCTGTATGTTGTGACTGTACACTAGTGTCTAATTACCGACGGTAGCAAGCTGTGTGTGTAATTTATGGGATCAATGGTGGTGTCTAACACTTCTGTTACTCCTGATTCGAAGCTACTTCAGATTACCGGCATGAGACGATCCTTTGTGCGCGAGTCTTCACTCCCATTAACTGCAAAGATCTGTATTCAGACATTTTTAGGTTAACATGCCACAGTATATACTAGCACCGTTTTGTTTTATAATATGTAAAAGTAAGTTGGTCTGAGGTTTCGATCCTAGTAGGATCTTCTTCAAAGGCTAAATGACAAGTAACAGTAACAGAAGGGACAAAAACACGCACAGAATACAGACAGGTTAAAAAAATAAAAAAATAAAAAATTTATAAAGGTTTTTATTTTTATTTTTATTTTGTTTTATAATAAAGTCTACTCCTTTATCGCTTAATTTTCTACTACTCACAACCTTTATATAAAAAACTTTTTGGTGATATAGCTCTAAGGTATCAATACCATTTTGCTACAGTATATATAGTGGACTCTTGTGTACATTCATATGCATATCCTAGCTACAGCCATAGAATTGATCTGTCACAAGAATATTATTTATTTACTGTCTTTCCAAAACGATAAAACTAACTGTCCATCATTGCTGTTCAGACTCCACTCCAAATGGAAAGCCCCCAAAACAACAGCAATTTCATTTCCTATATATATTTGTTTTTTCACAAGTAAACATATATGGAACCAAGCTATCAGATAACATGTAAGGATATTTACATACTGTACTGTACATTGTAACAGGAAATGATCTAAAAGAAACCTTTGTATAGCTAACTTGTCTGGTAGGTCACTTTGTAGTTTTCCTGTATAACAAAGTATAAACAACTCTATAAACAAAAAATACCAAGAAAAGCAAAAAGCAATGCTAAGTGCTAAGAAGTAAGACAAACGTGGATTTAGTTGAAGTATTTCTAAGAATCACATTTTAATGTCAGCTGTGGCAATCAATTTCAGAAAGAACTCGGCACAGTCTCAATAAATTTGGCAGTATATACCGTAGTTCTTAAACATGATGTGTGGAGGTTATTTGCTGACCTAGTGAAGAACTGTGAATATTGTAATTATATTAAATTATAGAAATTTGTTAAGTTGTGGAGGGAGTAATTTATGACCAAAGAGGTATAAGCAGATTTACATTGATAAACAAAATGTGTCCATTTTGCAAACTCGTAATTAAAAGTCTTTTAAGTGAACTGGATTCATTGATGTATTAATTAACAAGAAATGAGAGTTATTCTCAAAGATTTCACATGCACCTTGTATAGTAAAGCAATTATTTACACCTTCAGTCAAATGGTTTATAAAGTCTGTGAACCTTTCACACACTTCAAAACTGATTTGAGCAATATATTGTTCCATGAGTACCCAAAGCTGTATAATATGAATTGTATCAACTTCCACAGAGCCACTGGAGCTGTGTGCTTACTCAACTATGAAATAGTAAATCTACATCGTTTCTGCCACAGGTTCAGAGTTTGTTGAATCTATTCAGCATGGTACAGCTCCCATTCATCACATTTCAAGGATAAATCAACAACAAGATTACACCAGGAATGTAAAGGTTCTGGAAAATATCTACATTATGACATTACAGACTATATCTTCTGTGATCCACTCACTGGAAGAATCAAGGGTTTCAGCCTATCAAAATGGATAGCGTACAATCAACCATATCTCGAGTTATGACAGAGATATTGCGATGGGGGTTTTCAACTGACAGTCTGGAATATTTTTTTCTCTCTTTGGAGGAATTAATATTCCATTGGCAGGCTTATTTGACATTTATATGGAAAAGAAAAAATATTTCACTTTGTAAGTAGAAAATCCCATCGCAATATGTTGTCCCTGAATAAAGATATGGAAGTGGAATCTAGAACTTTAAAACCGACCTCAATTCTTCCCAAGAATGGATCACAGCAGTTGGTCTGTTATTTCATAAAAGCAAAATATTTGTTCAAAAGCTTTCTTTATAATTTTCTACTATATTAAACTCCTTTTGTAGATTTATCCTTGAATCTTGATACAAGTTTGTTTATCGTTCAAGGTGTTTATTTGTATTATGAATTTCATCAAAATGCAACTTTCTTGTAGAATTATATTGTAGTGTTTCCTTCAAGAAAACAAAGAAGACATTTTCAGCTGCAGTTTCCTGATGATATCATTCGATCTGCTGTTGCCATCTACAAATATGACCAAATTCAATAATAATCTCTGTGATACAAAATGGTATGAGGATCAGTGTTAGTGCTAGGATGTTCAAAAAGGGGGGATTCCCATACTCAATTTATTTTTTTGGGGTGGGGAGGTAGGGATTTCAAATTTTGGGAGGATTTTCCACAAACAAAAAGGTGTGTGTTATTGGGGGGAGGGGTTGGGGGATATCATGTTAGTAATTAGCTGTACATATGCCCTACCCGAGATTTAGTGCACAAATAGTACATACAGTACAGTACAAATGGTCAACCATTGTGACCAATACAACTACAACTGTTCAGTGCCCCACTAATGAAGCCAGTGTTTTTTTTTCGGAAAGATTTGACCAATCACATTACTTCTTACAAAACTTTACAATATCCGGCTTTTTATTGGCGAGTTTTGTAACTACAATAATGGTGCAAGTTGCGGAAAATTTCAGGAATTGTTGCGGGAAGTTCCCCCCCCCCCCCCCATTTTAACTCAAATTTGGAATCTTTTCAATATAGAAAGTCATTTAAAATGGGAAAACCATAGATAATTGCTATTGGATGCAAACCCCACCTTGCTATGACCCGGCCGGGTATCGAAGCCCAAACCTTCCAATTACTAAGCCTCATTGCTTCAAGTACCACCGCCTATATCCACACGGCAACAGCACCTAATAAATCAGGTATCTATTAAAATGTATACAAACTTTCCAATTTCACGATCCACAAAGCCACTTGAATAGAAGCTTACTCAGCCATAAAGTACACTGAGTTAGCGTTCAATTCTAACATAGATCTTCAATTCCTTGAATTGAAGCACTGTTGTGTTAATTCACATCAGGTAGCTCTACAACAGGTTGAAGTATACACTAAAAGCAGATCTAAAGTATGCAACATTCAGTATGTATTAGGATTACCTGTACCAGGAAGACAAAGTGTCCACGCCTGACAAATTTATTTTGTCAGTCAAGTTTGTGTTCATGAAGTCACTTTCGGCATGTATATTAATGGAATAAAATTTAGGTTTCAAGATCATCATCATTGGCCCCGAATCACTTTGCTAGAAGTTTTCAAAAGTCCTTTCCTGCAAGTCTTGCATGGAATCTACTTCCAAACATTGATACAGTATATTTCACGAATAACTTTCAGTAAAGGAAATAATTTTGAGGGTGTTGAAGTTCGAGCATGAGTGACCATTATTTGACTTAGTACAAAGCATATTAAGAGACCAAAACTGATGACCCTTTAATTCCACTACAGATTTTAATAAATAATAACAAGTTGGATAATGGATTAAAATGTTGTTTAATTAACTGATCAATGCAAGTGCTAAATGTCACACATGATACATCCATTCAGTTTGTCTTTGGATGGTTTCTGATATATGTATGTATGTATGTATGTATGTATGTATGTATATATATGTGATCTTCCTGCAAGCAAGAACTCGCGAAAGAAGCCATGGAGGCTTATAGACTCGCAAGCTGACCGAAGCCAATCTCTCGGCATACATCCATTTAACGTCCATGTCGGGAAGTTGTTATTGAACAACACCCTTGGCAGACGACACACCTTGCTGTCGGCGGGGAATCGAACCGGGGATCTCATGACTGGGAGACGCCGGCGTTAACCACTAGGCTATACACTCCGCCTATATCACCTTGCTAAACTTTTTTTTCATCATCAAGTGAAATTAAAAGTTTGTAGTTCCCAGATGCTGTAATGGCAATTGGCATACAATAGTTAACAGGATTTTCTTGTGAAAAGACTGAGTGGCATTCAATAGAATCAACTTTCCATTTTGACTGACGATTTCAAAAGTTTTGTCAAAATCACTTAAATGTGAAATTATCAATGCCAAGGACAATCTGATAAACCTGAATTAAAGGCCCCTTATACTTCAAGGGCATGCCAGTCTGAAGAGCATATTCAAAGTAAGGTCCAGGTCTGCCCAACTGTACTTGTAACAACCAATTACATCCTGGCAAGAATTAGGAGTCAAAATAGTTCTTGACAATGTTGTGCACATATATGCTCTTGTTATTTCAATATCGTCAAAAAGCTTGACCTGATTGCAGAATTCACATGCGCTCCCAACGTATGTCACACAGTATTTATATAGCCTAAATACCATGTGATATGTGTGTTGCAATTGGGAGCACCTGTAGGCTGTAGCAGAATGCATGCCAACCAGTTATACTGGTGGCAATAATTTGGATTCAAACCATATTTGACAATGCTATGGTACACATATCTTGCCACTTCTTGGTATCTTAATATTGTCTAGGATATGCTTGACCTTATTACAGAATGCACAGGAGTATATCATACAGTGTTTATATAAATACCATGTGACATAAGTCGAAATTGGGAGTGCCTGTGGCAGGATATATGTATGTACTGTTGTTGGGAAGAACTTGTCCCACATATTTACTATTTGGGAAAGAACGTCTCCAAGTTTGTACAGAACCATGGGCATACGAAAACTGTTCATACATTGCTAGGCTATGTACGTCATGCATGAATGACTAGGCCTAAATGTCTAATAATCAAAACATTGAACACTATGTTAAATTAAGTTGTTGAGCATAGCATGGCTATGACCAAGCATATGAAAATGTCCTGTAAGGTGATCTATAATTTTTCGTTTAACCGATTAACTACAAGTTACGAACAGTTCTACCATTCGCAAATCTTTAACCACAACAAAACAGAAAAGAACCTAGCCGTACCCAATGTAACAATTACACATAACAAAACTTACCAGCAGTTTTCAGAGAGGCACATACCAAATGGAGATCTAGTATGACGATAAAATACACAATCGTTAAAAGTAATGTATCGCTTATCCTACATGGATTACAAAGTGGTTGCATAATGAAACAAATGCATAAGGCTTCATTTGAAGCAAGATTATTCTCTTCTAAATTTCCTCTTTCATCAGTTAAAGCGTATCGCTATGGTGTTGTGAATGGTTCATATATAAAACACACGGCACGTTACTCCATTATATGAACTCCGGTTGTAGTCAGCTCGCGGTCGATACAATACTGTAGGCTCCTCCACACGTATACACGTACTAATGTGTAGAGATGAATCATCCTGAAAATCGTCTGCTGTTTGTCTGTCGTCTGCTGTAAATGAAACTGAGGGCGGAACAGATCAATTATTTTAGCGCTCATTCCATAACTATAAGCCTACCAGCGATTCTTAAACCTAGCATGCACAAACCCTCAGGAAGTGCACGGCAAGCCTCCAGAGGATGCGAAAGCTATAGGCTTCAACAACAAATTTCCTGTTAGAGTAGGTTCCATAATTCCCCTATGAGTTCCGTAATCCCGAAGGGGCCCTAATTGTCGAGGACCCTAGTCCCCAAGCCTTATGCAAACCGTTTACAAATAATTATTGTTCAAGTTTGTCTTTGTCTTTGTGTGTTAATTAAACCGGGGACTGATCTGCACCATTTAAAGCAATACCTGACGTAGAATAGAAATGGGCCTATGAAACGTTACGTGACGTCATCGTCATTAGCCAATCAGGTAACCGGATGACTTCTGAAAGAACTAAACCTACGAAATGCCAGACAATAGTTGTCCACTATAAGGTACCATGCATATCCTAAGATTAGTGAAAATGTTCATATTATGTCAAATGACCCAATGCGTAAGCCAGCAACGTAATCCTATAATCAGTCATTTAACTTGGAATGTTGATTTTGTTGCATAATATTATCTGAGATAGGTATGGGATAAGTATTTACTGCATTAACTTGGCGTTATATGACGTCAAACAGGAACCAGCCAATCACGTGACCGGTTACGTGTAAGGAGAACTGCAGAAACCTACTGCCCGGTAAATTGTCTAAATATGCGATGAAAGAATTCTAAAAAGGATCTAAATTCGGATACTGGAGAACTTACACAAACCCTCAAAATCACTTGATTGCTTACGGAGTTTCTTGGAAAGTTCCCAGGTTCTATCTCGGGTGACTTTTCTTAAAAAGTAGCGGCACACGGTAAGAGTTCCGATTTGCCAGGTCTGCATTGAGTAACCTCCCATTATTTTTTACTAAGTAGTTTCCATTACTCCTTTAAAGCTTCCAAATTACGTGTGCTGCTTGTCTTCCTCTTCACTCGATTCACCAAAATGCTATTTTCTGTTTTACTCAAAAATTTCTAATTAACCTGCAGGAGCGTGCCTTGCACTGCTCGATCAGAAGTTTTAATTTTGACCATTCAGAGTTCCGATGAAAGGGGGATAGGGTTAACAGCTATAGTGGACCAACTTGTTTGGATTTCGTGCCCGGGCTCTCTCTCGGGTGACATTTCACCCGAAGCTGTGTAATAATTGTCTACTATAGGCCGATAGAGGAACCATTTTCTAGGAATTTTCAAAATGTGCTCATTATGTAAAAATGACCCCGATGCATAAGTCAGCAATTTAATGTTAAAGGGTGTGAAGACTCGTGCAAAAGGAAACGTCTAATGCCGGTAATTTGACCTAGTTTCGAATGAGGTGTGCAGAAGTGTTAAACACTACCATCGATCCCAGAAAATAAACACACATAGCTTGCTACCGTCGGTAATTAGACATTAGTGTACAGTCAGTACATACAGCTGCGGTCAATACCCACAGCACAGTATACAAACGATACAGCGATGGACATGTCAGGTCCAGCTAAAGATAACAAGGTATCACGTTTCATTACTGTCTACATTTTGTAGCGATACCAACAAAACGTCACTTGCAAGTAACAGAAAGTTAACTCTTTTCAGATGGCCGCACGCGGTTTGGGGAGAGTCTTCAATGCCTTTAATCGTGTGAGGCCTAGCTTTGTAACTGAACTAAACTGAATCTGCAATCCTCTCGATCAAATGAGGCCATACCTGTAACTAAACGTCACATAATCTGGTTAAAATCAAATCAAATCTTTAAATTTAACAAAATTCTCAATGTCTAGGAGTAAGTTTAGATGGTCAGCACCTTCAGCTTACTACTCTTTAAAAACTAGAGTGATGGACTATATACTATACTTCATTTATGACCTGTAGGTTAATCGTCATCAGCCTTCTCTAAAAAAACAGTGCACTGTCAATAAGGAATGTCACGAACTGTTCCACAATTCCTGATACATAGTCCCGAGCGTTTCATTCAAACATTTAAAAGAAATATATTTGGAGACCCCCCCCCCCTCTCCCCAGCCTTTGTTTACATGGTCGGTACTAAACGTAATACAACGTAACTGAATCACGAGCTTGTGTTAAACATTTAACACAATTACTTTGTGAACCGTTAGTTATATTGACAGTACCCTATCGACAAACTGATTACACTTAATGAACCTAAATGAATATATTTGACAGCAACCATCCTCTTGAAGCATAAATAGTTTGTTTACAAACGCGCACTCCAACTAATAAAGACCCAGTTTGGTTACATTGTTGCAGCCTAGGTCCTACATTCATATTGTTAGGTGAGACTGCTTATTGATTTTTTCATTCCCTTCAGGACAATAGCCAAGATCCTATTGAGGGCTATTGTTAAGTATGAAAAGAATGTTGGGTGTACAAACCAAACTAAGAGAACACCTCTTCAGCGGGGAGCGCCTTGGTTACCGATTTATAGAGGTCGAAGAGGACGTGACCGTGCGACCTGTAGTGTTGTAAGTTACAAACCATATTATCTGTTTTGAGTAAATTGGTCGGAAGCTTCGTTTACAGTGCCCAGTCATTAAGGAATGACACGAACTTTCCCCCCAATTCCTGATAAATAGCCCCAAGCGTTTCATTCAAACATTTAAATAGAAATTTATTTGAGGTGCAAAACGTTACCATCAAATATTGAAACATTTCGAGGCTGTTTAGTGCGCTCTCCTCTCCGTTCTATTCATCAATCTCTTTTTCTTCATGAGGTGCGTTACAGTGCTTAATTCGCGGAATGGATTTCTACACACGGTTAGAAACATGGTTGGAAACACATCGATGTCACGTTCGGACTGGGATGATTTTATAATCAACTAGATATTTAATCAACAGAAGTGGCAACTTTTGTTTTGCAGAAAATTACCAAGATAATTTTATATACTTTTTTTCCATCGGAGCTGCCTAACAGAATATATATACTACAATTCTACTTGTTATTATCTTATTTATACGATGGGTTCTGGGTCGTCCAAAAAGGCGAAGAAGGTCCCGACAGTCATTACGTGAGTATACGTTATTTTTTTTTTTATCATTACGCTGTATTTAAAAAGTAACAATTGCAAGAGGATACCTCTAATTGACCACGGGAACCAGGAATACAACCCTATTTGTCCCCTCTCTCTCTCGTGAGGCCAGATGGTGACCGTTTCAGGAGTCGAGCAATACGCCGGATACGCCGACTATCTCTTTCGTCCTTCCCCTTCCCGCAGTAATAATCTATTCTTAGTTACATTATAAATTGTGTAACGCTATAGTCAATTAACCACCATCGCCTTCACCGACAATACCACCACCCCTCCCCCGGGGAAAGACTGACATATTGATAGCCCCCTACCTCCTCTTTTGTCCATGGCTTACTGACTGCCACAGACTCCATCGAGTCCATACAGCCACTTCTCCTGACGAACCTGTCTTGAAAGATGACAGTAACCTGCATTTTAAACTTTGAGTATTCATGTTTAGGAATAAAATAAGCAAATTTTTGTTCCTATTTAATGAACATTATTTTCATTGCATCTTCAACATTGTCATTTCGGCTATCAGTCTTAACATTGAAAGTATAAAATATATAAACAATTCCTTGTTTACATACAGCAAGTTTGTCCTGTACTAACGGAAAGAGCTTAGCATGCACAACTGTTACAAGTTTCGTCCAAAGCAGGTTAAGATTACCTAAATCAACAATGATGGTTCATTTAGTTATCCGATAACTAATTTGCATATTACTGCGCCAATCTTCCACCTGTCTCAATTGCACTATTATGATAAAACGTTTGTTATTTTGTATTTTGGTTTTCTTTATTTATTTTCGAACAGGGCTTCCGCTGCTTTCGAAGATGCCGGAAAGAAAGCTGCGGCCGAAAGGGATAAGGAAGCGCAGAATAAGAATAAAGGAGGAGATGGCGCGCATCAGGCTAGCTCGAAGGAGTCTAGCTCTAATCAGTATAAACAGAGTAAGTACTATAAATGCTTAAACCCTGAGAGGGGTGGAGTGCGAGCAGGGGTGTGGCCTACAACCCTGTTGGATAATTTGAACTTTGAAAGTCTAATGCAAAGATATTCTTCAGTCAAGCCATAAAACGTCAACGTGAATCAATGAATAGATGTTTATGCACGAATGCGTAACCGAGTAAACTGGAACCTATATCTTGATTCCATGTGAGACAGCTGGGTGGATCCAGAATATTAAAAAGGAGGGATGTGGTCCTAAGATCGTTGCAGCAGACCCCCCCCCCCCACATGTTAAGGGATCTGGGGTCTAGTACCCAGGAAACTGTGCATTCAGGGGTATAGTTAGGCTGTAAAACTAGATCTAAAATCATGGAACACGCAGAAGATTGCGATAACAACTATATTTTGAATGGTTTTTATTGTGGGGTTAAAAAGACCCACTAAACACATATACGTACAACAACGAACGGTGCTAGTACCATAATGTTACAAACACAAACACGGGCATTTGCTTCTCCCAATCCCTTCCTGAATTTCACAGAACATCTCTGTTTTCGTACATATTTATCAGTGATGTAGGCTTACCTTTTATAACAAAGAAATATGCAGTAGCAACACCAATCCAAATGAGAACAATTACACTGAACCTTACATTCAACCACACGAAAGAGCAACATTAAAGATCTAAACATACAACAATGAAGCGTGTCATTACTGTTCAGGAACATACATAGTTATAAGTCCTGTTTGCGCGTTTTCGTAAATATTAAAGAGTGACCTATCGGCTTACCTTTATTTAATAAAAAAAACGATAGTACTATCTTCTTTTTAATTAAAAAAAGGGAAGCCGATAGTTCACTATATATGATAGTTCACGTGGCATAACAAAACGGAGTAATATGAGGTTATCGAACTTATAGATAAATTTCAAACAGTTTTGAACAAAATTCGATGTATGTTATGTTTAGCATATATAGCTTATATTACGGATTGCACACATGATGACCACGCACTAGTTGTATTAATGCGTAATTTTTTTTTTTTTTTTCCAGATGGAACCGATTCTTCGCAAAATAGCAATGGACATGTCCTAAAGCAAGATAACATGGAGGATCGACAGCAAGATGGTGACCAAGAAAAGATACCTAAAGAAGCTATCGTCAAAATACAGAGGTATAACTTGTATTACGAATGCTAATGTACCCTCTCTTCCCCTCCCTCCAAAACCCACCCGGCCTGCGGTGACCGTGTTAGTCTAGAAATATAAAATAAATTTACTTCGCTGTCAGCCGTCTCCAATCTACGTTATCTACACTACAAACTGGTAACATTTAAGTACTGCGCCCCCAATTCCTATCTGATACTCCGCCCTCTCAACCCTTCTTGCCGAAGTTAACCTACTCATTTGCCACTTCACATTTTCTTTGCCTGGAATTTCGTCTTGGTTTCTATCCCGGTGTTTTCTTTTGGATCAAGGATCATCTCTGAACCAAGTTTCTTCACCGTCTCGAACGGATTAATATAAGTATCCTTTTTGATTTTTCAATGTTTTTAAGTGTTTGTAACGAATGAGACGAAGGTTTAGTATTGACTCTGATATATCGATGAACAGTTTTACTCCTCTCCCACTGTCCCCTCCTCTCTGACACCTCTCTCGCTGCCCCTCCTCTCTGACACCTCACTCTTCTCCAATGGTTCTTTTTATGCAATTTTCTTGCCGAAATTGTTAAGCTTTCTGTGTACAGCGTCTTCAACAAGGAAAATATATGACCAAGTTTGTGATTTTAAAACAGAATATATAAATTGGCATTTAAATTATAAGATTTTGTGTTACATAGAAAACCAACCCTCCATTTTATATATTGATTTTACTGAGATGGCTTACTTAAATACAGATGGCTTACTTAAATAGTGCTATGATTACAACCATTTGCGCATGCGCCAACTATTATTCCCTTGCAAATAGATTTGAATATTTCATAACTGTTTTTTTCTGTGTTTATATAGGCCTATTCTTCCTGTTGTAACTGAAGATGTGATATCGATTGATGGATGACAAGCAAGAAAATATTAACGATTTATATTGAAAAACTCAATAAAGTTCTATATTCCTCATAAATAGGTAATAAAAAAAATAGGCGAAAAGAATAGGTTCGTGTTTTTATTGAAACGAAATGTCTCCCGTCTGTAATATACGTCGCATATACGTGCGATGATAGTGTAGACTGACATATATTTATATAGATAGGCTTATGCAAACAAACCTTTACATATAATATATCTTCAGTAGACGAGGTACATTGTTCAACGGTCGAGTAGGTTACATGTATATATAGCGTGAACCGTTTGCAAATCAGTCTTACGTGCGTGCGTGGGTGCATATATCTTATTTTATGAGCCTGATCTTTCCCTTTAGAGAATATTTTTCACTTTGGCTATAAACAATAATTCTTGGAAGCGACAAAGTTTTGATCGGGGATTATCTTCCATAAACACTAAATATATCATCTGATTTCACAGATGATTTAGTTTATTGGCAGCAACGAGTAAAGTAGTCCTTAATTCCCTGTGGATCGAGTAAATCAACAGTTTTTGTTTTATGAAACTTGACTGTTGTGCTAATTAGAACGAAATAAGAAGACAATTTGGACAATTTTACAAGGCTGTTTATAGATCTTTCGTCAAATATATTGAAGTTCAGATTAGAGAGGATATCCATTAGCTTGTGCGGTGAATTGTGAGTTGAAAGGAATTAGCATCAAATGTTGAAAGGAGAAAATATCTATTTCGGTACGGATTTTATTCCATGAAATCGAAAACAACAAAACCTTAAAACAAAATTCAAAAGCCAATCTTGTTTAGCGTACATATTTCGTGTTATAACAAAACATCCGGACAGCAATTTGTTGACCCATATATATATACACAGACAGGAAGAAGTTTCATAGGGTGAATGCAGTATTATACACACAAAAATATACCATATATGAAATAATATTCATGTACAGCAACTTGCAAGGTTTTTGAGGAAATATCCGAGACAAAGAAAAACATTAAAACTTCAACAGTCGACGTTCTCTTGAGGGTATCGAGATGGCAAGGCCTCGGAGTAACTTTGAGATTTATCTTTACAGCGTCTTTCGAGGTTATCAGGACAGGCAACTCATAAAGAAGCAGAGTGAAATGGCTATCAAGATACAAAGGTAAGATACATGTGGCTATATAGTCTTAAAACAGTCGTTTTGTGTTTGTTTGTCACTTACAGAACCCTTCCTCTTGAAACAAGACTGCTAGCTGTACAATCAAATTCAGTCAAGTTTCTTAAAAGTTTCTCCATCAAATGAATTATATATAGAGTAATTGTGGATCTCGTTCGACCGACCAAACACTTAGTCACATTTAGTCATCTTCCAAAAAAAAATTTTAAAAAATAAAAATGTCCAAACGATTATAGGATTTTCTAGTTCATTTTAAACATACGAATCAATAAATCGCATTCTCAATTAATACTTCTTTAGTCCAATATTTTCCAAATATGTACCCAAATTGATTAAAGGTGAACTTTAAAGTGAAATCAATCTTTTCTAGCAATATGCTAGAGAGACCAATAATGGTCAAACTATTTCTCTTCATACGAATGGGTGCATACAACTGGTGATATTAAGTTGACTCAAGGGCGGTGAAAGAGGATTAAATATGGCGACTGGAAACCTGCCCAGCTCCCCTCCCACCAAAACCAGCTCCTTCGCCTGGACCTCCTTTGCACCCCAAAATCAGGTTCCGGCCAGGGCTGCCAGTTTGGCGTTTTAAACGCCAAAGTTACCAGTTTTTGCGTTTATCGAATTTTATTTTCCAAGCAGCATTATAGTGTTTTTTCTTAATAGCCTACCAATTTATGACAAAAGGTCGCTGAAAATTGACACATTCCTCCAAAGAAACTTTATTCCAAGCACTTCATGGTGTTCAGTTTGAATCAAGGTCGCATAATGTAGGCCAGCGCGTCGGTAAAAATTGTTGGAGTTTTTTATACCACGTTTCACTCCCTAATGTTCAGTTAAGAGACCCCGCCCAGTTGCAAAGGATTCGCGAGCCCGCACAATGCCTGTCAATATACAGATTCAATTGTCATAAAATAGCAGCAAATTCTTAATTGGCGTTTTTTCACCCGATTTGGTCGCAGATTTTCCTCTGCCCTAATTACGCTTCTCTAAGCCTACCACTCACCCCATCGGGATACATCACTACATCATTTCAATGCAACAAATGTTTACAAACTGCGTTTTTTTCTATAGACGATTTCGACGTCATATGTCTCAGCAGACTGACGACGGAGAAACTAAACCAAAGGAAGACAAGATTGAAGAGCAAAAAGGTTTGAAAGACAAAATAATAATGAAAACAGAAACAGCCGTTATATCAAAAGCTTTTGTGGAACCTGTTTCTGCATGTTAACTTCACATGCGACTATCATGTGTATATCATGTGTAATGTTACATTGGTTTCTTTAATTATGGTATTTTGGAAAATGTTTTCTATTTAATCAATGTCTTAACGGTTAACAAGATCCAGAGTGAGTATCATACAAAATACTGCTTATATAGCTAGTATAAGTAACTAACTTTGTTACGTTTTTTGTTATTATAAAGAATCTAATTTACCACGTTACCAAATCTATGAAATGTATTGTTTTAATGGCTAGAACGATTTTCTAAGAAATGTGTATTAGATTTTCAAACATAGGCTAAATATAAATTTAAAAAACTCACTCACAATTGGTAATTTGCTTCAGCAGTACGAATTCGCTCAAACGTAACTTCAGCCAAGATTCTAAAACGCAAATAATGTTATCACTAAGTGATAGGCTAACAGGCCTATCCATAAATGTGAAAATCTGAGTGCGGTTTTGATGATGACGATGACGATGACGATGATGATTATTAATAATAATATGTAAGGGTTTCGTTGGCTTCATCGCTAAAATTTTACTCTCCAGAATTCTTTTGTTGTAAGTGCATGTTGAAATAGGCTTGAAATCAACTTAACTTTACGTCAAAGATTTCCACTCCCAACCGTTGTTTCCCAAAGTTACTTGCTCTATGTACATCTTCGGAGGATGAATACAGAAAGAAACCATTAATTATTTTTCCCTTTGAAATGATAGAAGATTTAGATAAAAGAAGAGATGATAGAGATAATCGAGCCCGTGCTTGGCGTGACGATACCCCTGAGTTACTAAGGAGGAAATACTCTGTTCATGTTGGTGAGTTCAATAGATGAATTTCATTCTTTGTATAACCCAATAGCATTACAAGATGAACACTTGTTAAGCTCATAATCCATAGTGATATCAAGATTAAGTATCTCACATGCAATGTTGAAGTATTTTGTTAGCTTATATGTTGACTTTCCAATACAAGCAGCTGTACAACGTTTGTATGTTATCGATGGCAAAATAAAATAAATTATGGTCGTGACATGTATAGACAAAAACTAGATAATCACGCTAAGAAAGTTGTGTAAGTTCTGCGTTTAACTATGCTGACGATAGTTTAGTGACGGAATTTGATGAATGTTTTAAACCACTTTTATCACCATATATGTACGTATCATATAACGAGGTATTTTAGTATGATTAAACAGATGTGCATGGAGAAGAATCATGCAAACATTAGTTGATTTAAAGCAAATGGCTTTGCAACGTAACCTTTTATCTCTACGCTCGAGAATACATAAGCACAAATATTCAGATTTTTTTTTCATTATTTCGGGCTGAACATATTTCTAGGATTCCAGAGTAACCTTTCTGTAGTAGTTTCTGGAGGAAAAAATCGGTTTGTAGTTCGGGTTTTTTTAAAAATATTTTTTACAAGTGAAGAATAGAAAAGACATCTTGATTCCCTTTCAGTGATTTTAGGCAAATACATACTAATCAAAACAGAGGCATTCATGGACAAGTTTCCCATATTTGAGTTTTAGTATCAAAATGCAACATATTAAATGAGCGTTGCTCAATATTATAACTTTCAGAACCAGCTATAATAGACATTTGTTTTGAGTTGTTGGTGCACCTCATAATCCTAAGTTGTTGTTTTTTCTTTCTGTTTGAACAGGGGAGAAAACTCAGGAAGAATTCAAAATGTTTCAAGATGAAATAACCGGACTGAGATGGAAAGCTGAACAACAGATTGAGAGAAATGTCTATGGCGACACACATTCACCTAGAAGGGTCTTGGTAGGTTTAGCAATGAATTGAAAAAAAAAACAGACAACCGTCTCCATAGCAACATATGTATGTATGTATGTATTTTAGATCCTCCTGCAAGCAAGAACTCGCGAAAAAGCATTCATTGGCTTATCAAAGCCGCAAGCTTACCGAAGTCAGTCTCTTACATTCATATTTAACGTCCATGATTATGAATTGTCAATTGTCAACAACTCTGTAACTGGGCGACATACATTAATCTTGGAGTGACTCGAAACTTGGCACCTTATGATTGAAAGGCACCGGCGTTAACCACTGAGCTAACACTCCTAGCTTTCATAGCTTTCGAAACTAGATCATATGTAGTCTAATTCTACAAGACAAATTGAAATTGAATGATATGTATTACATCAGTGGTACGCAAGTACCCAAGAATCTTCAATGAGGGTTGATCCATGAACCACCAGACCCCCCCCCCCTCCACCACCCTTTCCCCTCAGAATCAACGCTCAGAATGCATGAAAGCATAACTTGGATTATGGACTTGATGTGAAAAATATTAGCTCATAAATCTAAGCCGTCGGCAAGCTCTGAATATTGTTGATAACTTTTCCGAGGTCTGGAAAAATCCCGCGACCCGCCAAACAATGTTCACGTCCCACTTTTCAGTAGCGTCCTATAGCTGGGTTTGAAGGGAGGTTCAGCAGTATATCAAAAATCTATGTTGCAATTTGTTGAGGGTGAAGAAAAGGTTTCAGTTAAAATCATTTTACTGGCGTCTTTTGTTTCCTAAACATCAATAAAGTTTCATTCTTCTTCTCTTTTTATCTAGTTCATTTCTTCAAATGTTCAGAAGAGTAGTGGGCTGACCGAGGCGGGATTACCAGATGTTTTAACGTTTCATTATGTAAGTGTAATCATATAAACCTATTATCAAATATGTCGGTAGCCAGGTCGGGCCAAAGGAAAATTAGGACACAAAGCCCCCATTTGACGTCTTTATTTATCGTAAAGCATATTATGAAAATGAAAATACATTATCACATATCATAAATAGGAATTATGAGTGGAAATAATTTTTTCTATATTAATTGTTTTCAAAACAAAGTCGATATTCGACTTTAACGCAATATGTCTGGAATGCACATTGAATGATCATGAAATCCGCCTATCAATAGAGACCAAAATTGGTAATGTTCATACGGAGTACTTTAAATAGTTATTAACTTCTAAATGAGTTGAATATCAAAACAAGCTGGCATTGATAAATTTGAATTAACCTACATTCAGACATATATCTATCTATATCTATATATATATATATATCTATATATATATATCTATATATATATGCATATATATTACTTGAGAACACATTATGTGTTATATTTTCTTATGATTTTTTTGTTGTTCCGGGGACCTGAAATTGTTTTCATAACGTTCAATTAACACATTCAATATCATTTGTTTCTCTGCAGGATTTTACTAAAGACACCTTCGAGAATTTAATCAAAATGTTAGAGTTGAATTTAGAAGCTTACAAACCTGGATCAAGAGCTAGGTCGATATGTTTTGTTTCTCAGGTAAGGTAGCAACAGACACCTCGGACCCCCCTTACCACCTACCCCACCCCCCCCTCCCCCCGGCCTGGTCAGACAAGGGTACATTAGTCTGCATGGTCTAAAATTTTGCCGCACACGACACCAGAAATCGCGACTCGGTCTTAAGACTGTTTATGGGCTCATACTTAACTCGATCATCGCTACTCGGGCAGTTCGGATTTGCTTACAAATACGATTGATCTCGAATGAGCCAGGTTCAATTCGCTTCAGGATCAGTGGGGCCCTCACAACCAAATAATGCCGAATGACTAATACTTTACCAGTATTTGTTATTTCTAAATATGACGTCATTTTGAGCATGCGTACTTATTATCATAGAATTAAGTTTCAAATTAAGTGTTAACCTTTTGTCTTCCTTCTTTGCAGGGGGGACCGGGAGTTTTGTATCTGTTGAAAAAGAGGGCGCTAACGGTACCAAAATTAAAGAAGGAATCAGAGGCCGATCAAGTTAGGTATGTTAAAAGTAACACAAAATTGCCTTAAATATGTGCTTTTTTCAATTAAAAACATTAAGTATAGTCAATTGTAATGGCAATTGGACCAATCTGTTTGTATTTAAATACCGTAACATTATATTCGCCTGTCTCAAAACAGTCATAAAACTGTAAACTAGATGAAACTCTAAAAGGAAAAATCATCGAAATATGATGTAATTCCTTGAAATTATGATTTAGTTGGATGACAACCCTAATTTGTCAATGCAATGTTCAGACAAACAGTTATTTTTTTAAACACATTTTTATGACTATTTGTCTCAGGGGTATTTCTACCCCATGCACAGATGCATTATGTCTTTATTCTGATCTGGTGTAACTGTTTTCATCAGCTTATTTAGCTACATCATTAATAGGGCTTGGCTTACTTCATGAATATACAAACCGAAATTATAATTTAACGTTTCCCATGAAAACAGATTTTTTTTTTTTATAAGTTACATCGATGGTTGTCGTCCAAGAATGCCTATATCATCTAAATGCTTCCGTTTATTTTTTTTTCTCTCAGGTTTTGGGAATCAGTCGGTAGATGCATGAGTAAAGTCAGCTATCAGGACTCCATTATACATATAATGGGTAACAACGTCACGGGCAACGAAAAGGGCCAACTCGTAGGTTCTTCTTCTTCTTCTTATTGTTTCATATCCTGAATAGAAATGGTTAACGGGGATCATGCGCACTTATACTTAATACTTTTTTATATTACATTATATTATATTATATATTATATACGGTATCTGAGTTTAGCAAATCACGAGGGTTCTTTGGTCACCATCACGGTTCTGATCCATTCAAGTCTCGGCACTTGTAAGTTGTAAACAATTGTTTACCAGTTTGGATTCCGTGATGTGGTTCTGATTAATCTTACTGTCTGATAACAAATTATATCAATTATTATCATCGTTGTTGTTGTTATTGTTGTGATTTGTGTCCAGTGACGTCTACCATGTGAAATAGTAGAACAAAACGATTTCAGAAGATCGCTTTATTATCCCACCATTTATTACCTCATGCAACAAGAGGATGTTTTCCATATTTTGTCATATGTAGCTTATTATTAGTCTGTTAATGTATTTCATGGGCTATATAGCCTATTATTATCCACACGGTAAATGCCACGACATAGTGTATTTCACCTCAACACCTTAGTTATCTCCAAGCAACTTGCAGCTTTTCTTACGTTTACTCATTTCTTTCATGCAAACTCGTGATAAACTAGAAAAAGTAATTTACAAGGAGGCTGCCCTGCATATTGTTAAAATCAAACCTAACACATCTGCATATTTCACCATTCTAGTTGTAGACAATCCAATTCTCTCTAAAGTTATTTTCTATTTTATTATTAATTCTCTTGATTTCTTTCTATTAATTTTCAGCTCTTTGATAGTCTAGAAACAGTAATGATGCCATCCGTTGTGAAGTTCAAAGCACCACTAGAACTGAGTGAAGAAGGTGGGTTTTTATCATTCATATTTTTCTTCACCAGAGACTTAAAGTAGCTGGGTTCACCTCACTTCCCACAAAACACTCGATTAACTACTTCAATCTCCTATGATTTATCTTCTTGACCAGTGGCGGCGGAAGCCAATAATTTTAGGGGGGGGGACGGATATCGAAGTCACTATCTAAGCGTAGCGCCACCATCGGTTGGCGCGGAGCGTACTAAAACAAATTGGGTAAAATAGACCCCTCAGATCGCAGGAAATCGCTATTTCCGACCCCTAATAGTGTATTCGTGCACTAAATATTTTGATGTCTTAGGGTCTAAAAATTTAAAGATTTAATAAAATATTAGCTTGCGTACAAATATATTTATGATCGTTTTTCAGCCATGCAGTGTAGATTAAACTTAGCGGCGAACACTTCGCAAAATAGTGTTGATTCTCTGCTGAACAGCTAACATACATAGCAGTGATTATTGACTGAGTCATTTGGCTGTCACTTAAATTGGCATTTACGTTTAGTCCAGTCGCAGTCTCACTATTCATCTAGAAGTCATGAAACTAGCAATACAGCCACTACT
>JAIPMN010007517.1:0-10323 GCA_020650975.1 Apostichopus californicus
TACCTGAATAATCATTCGCAACTCCGTAAAATCGTTTTCTTGCACCAACGATAATTGCAAACAGCTTATCAAGGTCATTTCGAAATATAAATTGAATTAATTGGTCTGTGATGAACTGATGGTTTTCGATTCTACTTTTTCTTCTGCCCAAATTTCCAAAGGTAAACATTATGATTGTGCCATGAGAAGTCATACAATTTACAAAATATGAGTAAATATTAGACGTTATTTGGTTAGGCTATACTGCAATAATCAAAAGGTCACATCAAATATTCCAGTAGAAGGACTGTAACTTAAGATTTTTTGATGAAGAATAAAATCATAATTTAGGCGATATAACCCTCTTCTGGCGATGATTTACACATCAGCTAAATAATAGAAAAAATTAGAAATCATCTATTGTTTTAGGGAATATACAACGTGATCAAAACTTGAATAATAAGTCAATACATAAAGTGCACATATAACTCAACCGAAATCGAAACCGAATCGTGCCAGTATCTTTCTTACAAGCAAAATGAATTGTATTAGTATTTCTCTCACAAGCAGACTGAATCGTAGCAGTATATTCCTCACGTGCAGACTGAATCATACACCAGTATAATTCTCACGTGCAGACTAAACCGTACCAGTATCTTTCTCACACCAGCAGACTGAATCGTAGCAGTATCTTACTCATACCAGCAGACTGAATCGTAGCAGTATCTTTTCTCACAAGCAGACTGAATCGTAGCAGAATAATCCTCACGTGCAGACTGAATCGTAGCAGTATCTTTCTCACAAGCAGACTGAATCGTAGCAGAATAATCCTCACGTGCAGACTGAATCGTAGCAGTATCTTTCTCACAAGCAGACTGAATCGTAGCAGTATCTTTCTCACAAGCAGACTGAATCATACAGTATAATCCTCACGTGCAGACTGAATCGTAGCAGAATAATCCTCGCGTGCAGACTGAATCGTAGCAGTATCTTTCTCACGTGCAGATTGAATCATACAGTATAATCCTCACGTGCAGACTGAATCGTAGCAGTATCTTTCTTACAAGCAGACTGAATCGTAGCAGTATCTTTCTTACAAGCAGACTGAAACGTAGCAGTATCTTTCTCACAAGCAGACTGAATCGTAGCAGTATCTTTCTCACGTGCAGACTGAATCATACAGTATAATCCTCACGTGCAGACTGAATCGTAGCAGTATCGTTCTCACACGTGCAGACTGGATCGTAGCAGTATCTTTCTCACATCAGCAGACTAAAACGTACCAGTATCTTTATCACCCCAGCAGACTGAATCGTAGCAGTATCTTTCTCACAAGCAGACTGAATCGTAGCAGTATAATCCTTACGTGCAAACTGAATCGTAGCAGTATCTTTCTCACACGTGCAGACTGGATCGTAGCAGTATAATCCTCACGTGCAGACTGAATCGCACCAGTATCTTTCTCACAAGCAGACTGAATCGTCCCAGTATCTTTCTCACAAGCAGACTGAATCGTAGCAGTATCTTTCTCACAAGCAGACTGAATCGTAGCAGTATCTTTCTCACAAGCAGACTGAATCCTAGCAGTGTAATCCTCACGTGCAGACTGGATCGTAGCAGTATCTTTCTCACAAGCAGACTGGATCGTAGCAGTATCTTTCTCACACCAGCAGACTGAATCCTAGCAGTATAATCCTCACGTGCAGACTAAACCGTACCAGTATCTTTCTCACACCAGCAGACTGGATCGTAGCAGTATCTTTCTCACAAGCAGACTGAATCATAGCAGTATCTTTCTCACAAGCAGACTGAATCATAGCAGTATCTTTCTCACAAGCAGACTGAATCGCACCAGTATCTTTCTCACAAGCAAACTGAATCCTAGCAGTATAATCCTCACGTGCAGACTAAACCGTACCAGTATCTTTCTCACACCAGCAGACTGAATCGTAGCAGTATCTTTCTCACACCAGCAGACTGAATCGTACCAGTATCTTTATCACAAGCAGACTGAATCATATCCCAGCATAATTCTCACGTGCAGACTGAATCGTACCAGTATCTTTCTCACAAGCAGACTGAATCGTAGCAGTATCCCAACAAAGTTATGTAGAACCGTATTAGAAACAAACTACAATTGATACAGTATCAAATTCCCATGCAGACTCAATCTCTGTAGCAGTGTCTTCGTTATACATCTATATACGCAGAAATGTAATTTCTAACGTACTGATTATTGGTTGGTTTCCTGTATATGTTTATGGTTGGGGTGAGGGGGGGGGGGGGGCTAGCTATGCAATTAACGGATTTTTTTGAATGCTTTAAACAGGACGAAGATAATATAAACTGTTAAGCCTAAACCTGACTTTCTATTTCAAATGTGGAAGAACACCATCTTAAGGAAACCATACCATTATGGCGTGTAACAAGCTTATTTCCAATTTTACCTTCATCGAGTTTGCATCCTAATGAGGGAAGCCATATTGGTTTCATTTGTAGTTAATTAATGAGCAGTGTCTACACGCCATCGTCTACACTGTGTTATTTTATGCACCTTTTATTCCCATTGGATTTACACGACTAAAGTGTGAGATATATCTTTCGGCTAGCTAGCTGTAATTAAAACTAATGACAGTTATCTTGCCATATAGAATATAGCCTTTCAATCGTTCTATAATTTTAATGTTATTGCGTCTGTTTCGATCGCCAGTAGCTATTTTTAAATAGTCAAATTATATCTCCATTATGATCACCAATGTGTACATCATATTATGTTTTGTCTATGGCGTTATTATGTTGTTGACGAAGTTATTTTCACCGTAAAGTTATTTCAAATCAATCCTGAGTAGCCTAGAGAGGAAAAAGAAGAATAAATACTATTCTTCAAACATCGAATTTACAATTCAAGTGTTTTGGTTTTTTTTCCTTCTTCTTCTATGTTTTTTGGCTTTTTATGGCCGTATATTTCAAACTGACACCCCTTCAATCCACTCAAAAGGTGATAAAAAATTCCCAATAACCTTCGTACTGCTTGCATAAAATATTTTTGCTGCTAACACTTAAAGAGGGAAGACCTCTCCAGTGTGTCATAGTTACTCGCGATAACATTTGGCGTAATTGCAGTTATTTGTAAACTTGTTATGTATCAGATGACATTTTTGTAGGTTGTGGCTAATATCTTAAAGTAGTATAATGACTTGTATTCCATAATATAACGAGTATAGGCCCAACAGGATCCAAAAGCAATACAGTTGATTAACTTCAATATCCAATAATAATTTCTACCCAAAAAATTAATCGAATTATTGAGAATATACTCACCTTTTTGGGATATAATAGCCTGGAATTATGAAGAGGTATGTACATGATTATATCTCTCTTTAAGCTGTTTTTATTAATGATTTATTATTGTTTTTAATAAGTGAGTATACTTAAAACTTAATTTATTCCAACATATGATAATAGTCAATAGGATTGATAAAATAATCCGAAGATAGGACCAAACTCAATACATCTGTATTAAAATATGTAAATAAGCGTGGTTCTGTGTCTTATGTTTCTCCATTAAGTTACCTGTTATACATTACTGCCTAATTGTCGGTTTATATATTCTCTATCGATCTATGCGCGGAAGCATTGCCCTGTCAGGAGAATTTAAGCTTAATTGTAGTCAGTAGTCATTATTGATGCTCTTGACATATGTCTGTCAGATAATCCAGTTAATAATGTTTGAATATTAAAACGAGAATGTGTATTTACGCCTTATCTCTTGTGTGTACCTGAACTCAACACAGTGTAGAATCATAAAGCAAGGACATGTCTAAAGGATGCCTGCCACTGAGCCCCACTCCGCCCCCCCCCCCACCACCCCCATCCAACACACACTTCCACCTTCCACAGTTCGGTCAGAGGGGGGAAGGTGCAGTCGGGGAATTCTTACATTCAGCCCAGGGAAGAACTAGACCACTACTACGCATGTAACCCCTTTTTCAACCACACACAAGGAATAGTTATAAGGACAACCTTCCTAATTATAGATCTAAGAAGGACAGTGCTAAAATAACATGCTTACGATCAATAACTTAGCCATAAAGCACAACGTTTCTTCCTGTTTTAAGGCTATCCGTGTCATGAATTATATGAACATCGAAATTTGACTTCTGCATCAGTAAAGTTTTAAATTAAATTGGAAAACCTCTCTCAGTGTTCTTGTGCCTTCAAGGAAGTTAAAGTTAAATGTAACTTTTAGTACTGGTTGAAGTTAACAGAAGTTGCCCCATTTTGTCTCGACTTGAAAGGTATGACCATTCACATTGTCACAAAATTATGAATACCACCAAAAAAACAATTAGTTCGAACCTGTCAAAAACAAAATGCAACTGAAAATTGTGTTGTGACTTTTGGAGCCTTGAGGCCAGAAGTTCTAGCAGTTTTGCTTACCTTTATGGACGATTTTAGCAAAACTTTTAGCAAAACTGAACAATCAAAGTTCTACTCCTGTATAAGCACATGCTATAAAGATCATAATATCTGGCATCTGAAGTAACAAGAGCGACAGGCAGAAATACTTTAACAAACACAAAATATTGATCCAGATTAAAAGACGTAACTTTTATTTCTAACTCCGTTGACTCAGTTTACTATATTGGTTTTATACAACATTTTGTAACCGTGTTCCATACAATCATATAACTCATAGTCACATGATATCGAGTTTAAAGGCATTGAAGACTCTCCCCAAACCGCATGCGGCCAACTGAAAAAGTTAACTTTCTGTTGCTTGCAAGTGACGTTTTGTTCGTGTCGCTACAAAATGCAGACAGTAATGAAAAGTGATACCTTAATTGTTATCTTTAGCTGGACATGAGATGTTAATCGCTGTATCGTTTGTAAAATGTGCTGTGGGTATTGACCGCAGCTGTATGTACTGACTGTTCCCTAGTGTCTAATTACCGACTGTAGCAAGCTGTGTGTGTATTTCTGGGATCGATGGTGGTTTTTAATACTTCTGTTACACCTCATTTGAAACTAGGTCAAATTACCGGCATTAGACGTTTCTTTTTGCGCGAGTCTTCACACCCTTTAAATATTTATGATGCTGCAGTCGCAAACAGAAAAAAAATTGTCAGTCAATTACAGAGCCTACTCAAGATAATGGAAATTGTCAATCATTCCTTCATATGAAGAGCCAAAACTAATCAGTAACATTAAATATTTCAATTTGATCCGTTGGAGAACTATGTAATTCTTTTTTTTTTTAATAATTCATACATTTTCAAGACTAGACATTTTCAGACTTTTACCTTTACATACTTTTACATATTCAAAAGTTAATCGTTGATTCAAATGTAACCCGGAGGTTGTAATGCAAACTTGAGGTTCCAATAAAAACAAACCGAACGTAAATTTTTTTTTTTTTATTTTTTTTTTGTATTCCTTCTATCTCTTTAGCAATATTTCCGGGTGATGCCATAGAATTTAAAGATACTGAAAGTGTGAGTATTGAATATCACAGTAAAATTCAGTTTCTTGTGTTAATATATCATATTTTTCCCCTTTTTTTCATCTTTATCTTTATCTTTTTCTTTTTCATCACTGCTTCTATCCATTCGTAAATTCAAAAGAATCATTGTTATCTTGACAAAATCCCCCTGCATCGCCTCTCTTTCATTATTGGAATGCACTCTTAAAGGTTCTTACATATCCTTCGGAATATATCTATTATTATTATTACTATTATTTTGTTAATGGTAGACTCTATATCGATTTATTGATTTTTTTTTTTTTTTTTTTTTTTTATTTTTTTTTTTTTTTTTTTTTTTTTAGAGAGAGAGAATGTTCATATCGACAGTGAAGAAACGGAAGCTATGAGGAAGTTTATTTTTCTTCATTTTTTTCAATTTTTTTTTTATAAATTCATTCTTTTGGTATGATGTTATACTGAAGACAATCACAAGAGAAATAAATGTGCATCGAAGCAAGAAAATATGCAAATATTTGAAAACAGGTTCAAATTGACTTATCAACTCTTCAGATCTCCCTGAAGCTTGCAAAGTGAAATATTAAAACCGGGGGAAAAAACACCCTTCTATCGCAATGTGGAAATAGCAGAGCTTCTTACTATAAATAAAGCTTGTGTATAGGATAATTTACCTCAAACAAAATTGTGTAAATGTAGTGGCGTGTCTGAGGCCAAAAAGGTAAATGTAAACTGCTACAACGCGAAACCATGCATTAGTCGACGTACATGAAACTTTTAAGAAAAACACACCTAAAATAGAGCTTGGGCACGAATGCAATACAACGTGGTTCACTCTCAACCGAAGTCTCCTTACATTGAGACTGTAACCTTGCGATCATGACTGCAGTGTTGCGTGAAGTGAGATATAACGAATCCTTGACCGTGACCGTGACCGTGGTCTAGTTGGTTATCAGGGCATCCGTATATAAAGCGGGAGGCCCGAGCTCGAATCCAGGTGGAGGCTGGAAGTGGGTTTTTTTTCACTGTTCCTGATTTTCCAACTTATAACAAATTCAAATATAGATACATTCATTTGCCTTTGTCGTTTATTTCCATTTTATTTAACAGAGTCTGTTCAAAAGTATCTCCTTCGAGATTCGTCCTAAGGACTCACAATTGATTATCGAGTTAGCATCATGTTTGAAATATGTCACCAAACAGAACTAGCAATGTTCGATACAGATTGCAAAAGCCTGCAGTGGAATGACGACCTTCCTTACTGGTTTCGAACCTCTGGACATACAAGCAGTGTCCATGGACTAGTTGGTTTGGGGAATTCGAATCCCGGTGGAGGCTGGAAGTATTTTCACTGTTCTGGATTTTTCAACTCACTACAATTTCAGTTATATATGTATATAATACATTACTAAAGATCAACACACCAGAAAAAAAGTACTTTACTACCGGTTTTCGTCCTTTTGAGACTCATCAGGCGAAGATAGGAATCGAACCCGGTTCTTGTGTCACAGACCGAAGTCCGTACACTCGACAATGTATATGCTGTGTCGTTCAGTTACTGCAGTAAACATATATCATGTAAGTTGCGTTCGTGTGGACTTATGTAGAGAGGGTACCCTTACATGTAACATTGTAAACACAAGCATGATCATATACACCTATACACGGCGTTCTGCTTATTCGTGGAACTATTTAACTCGATGTCTATGTCTGTTTACGAATCAACCTGTATGTCTACGGCTATGCGTTTGTGTTTGTCTGTGCTGTGTGGGGCGGGGGGGGGGGGCGTACATTAAGAAGTAACATGGTGAATTTGAATTTGGGTATGAAGACGATCAAATGAACCATAAAGTACCACAATACTTATTCCTACAGTGACAAAACAAAGTTGCCCCATTTCTTTGAAATTTATATCAATTTTGAGCAACGCAGTCTTCGCTGAAATTTGGAACCATCAAGCTTCGAATTGTATTTGCTTCACTGTATACTCATACTTGTATACTCATACTTCTGTATACTCATACACTCATACTCATACACTTTCATACACTGTATACTCATACTGCACTGTATACTCATATTTGCTTTACTGAATACTCCTACACTTTAATGATTGAAGTAGCAGATCCAAAGTAGGTTCAAATGAATATTCATTATATTTATCATGTGTGGATTTTGAAGATATTCACAAAAGTCTATATATATATATTGTTGTCACAATGAATCAAATCAAGCATGAGAATGACTGTTAAGCGTGTTTATCAATGTCTTATCCAATTGATCTTGTAGTTATTTATATCGCATTGTACTATCTGTATCGCCTTGGTGTGTTTATCCACTGAATATTCATCATTTCATTACACTAAGTATATACCCTCCTGAATATAAGCACTTACCAACTAAGTCTCGATGACTGACGATATTATTTCCTACAAACATAATTACTATGATAGAAGTGATCTAGTTGATAGTACCTCACGTTAAGTATATAATAACTGTCAAGTTAATTCACTAAGATTAAAATATAATTAATTTACCCTTTTTCGATCATATATGATGAATCACGAATTAAAAAAAAACTGTCATATTAGTACAGTGTTACTTTGACATATTTCCATTGGTAAAGGTTTGGGTTAATTCTGATATTAGATACCATATAGTCCACAAGTTATGTGAAATGTGAGCCTGTATAATTAAAAATTACCATATATATATGCAAATAACAGAACATGTTTTCAATCTCCTAAGATGAATTTTTTTCATTATAGTCATGACAAAATCAATCTCTAGATAGATCGTCGTCGCATCTGAGTGAATTAATCTCCCGTCGGATTCTAGTTATCTGAAATACCACTTCACATTTCCAAGGAGATTACGATTACCGTATATTATGGGTTCCACTTACACACACTGCTCCATCTCTAACGCAATGTATAGAACCATAAACAATACTATACTTGAAAGTTTGTCAGGTTGACTTTAAATTCTAGTCTGTTTCAACGATGAATTATATTTTCCTTACAGAAACATGTATGTATGTATGTATTTTTAGATCCTCCTGCAAGCAGGAACTCGCGAAGAAGCCATCATTGGCTTATCAAAGCCGCAAGCTGACCGAAGTCAGTCTCTTAGATTCATATTTAACGTCCATGATTATAAATTATCAATTGTCAACAACTCTGTAACTGGACGACATACATTAATCTTGGGGTGACTCGAACTGGGGACCTTATGATTAAAAGGCACCGGCATTAACCACTGAGCTAACACTCCACAACATACACAACACAACACTCCACAACATGCATAATGGTATAACTGTTGAGGGTCACGTGGGAAGATGGAGAGGAAGGCTGAAGTGAGTATTGTTATAATTTTTTCTGAATCTTGGACTTCTGTGTGTTTTGAAGTTTCATTCCCTTCATTTTGGGTATCTTGTAAGTAAATTCAGTTTACTAATAACAGACGACTGTAACATACACCAACATTGTTGTTGTCTGTATAACTGTCTGTCTGTCAGTATAACTGCGATTGAAGCATTGAGGGTGCTTTCCGTATAGCCTGGAAATAACACAACTGCCAAGAAGGGTCATTGGAAAGAAGTCTTGTGTGAAGAGAATCAAGTCTTTGTGAATGCGATCTATCATTGTGAGCTGCAATATCATTCCAGATGCAGGAAAAGCCATCATAAGCCACTCCTCTTGTGATCAGTTTAATGAATGCCGATCAAGCTTACGATACATTGGAGTTTGATGGGATCATTCATGTAAGGTGCTCTCCAGGTTTAAGTTCCTCGCACTGGAAGTTCCTTTATTGTTTTAAATAACTTGTAAGAATTCCATTGTGGTGTTGGCGGGAATCGAGTCGTTTGGTTTCACGTGGAATCACTTATATACAATTCAATCTTTAGAAACACACACACACACAAAATTAAAAATTAAAAAAAATTGCTTAAAAAATATTAGACGAGGCACGCAATGAGTGAGACGTGTGAGGTATTTTGAACGCATGATTTATTCAATATACTATAAATTTTCTTTTTACAGTGAAGCAATGTTTTTATAAAAGAACTTGATTTATGTTAAACATTCGATGGAGTTTCACCAAATTACACACAATATGCGCGTTACAATCCATTATATGTACCGTTTCTTTTCTTTGCTGTGATTATTTTGCGCAAATTTAGAGAATTTATATCATTTTCTTCGTGAGTATTTTATATGTCTACGACAAACGGCTGACATTATTTTGTTGATTCTTTATGTACCCCTGTTGATAATGGAATATCCCGGTTAAGGGAGTCGACCGTACCAAATACTAACTGTACTCCATCCCGAACCAGCACACGATAACCACATCCTAATAGATTATTTTATCGCAAAAGTTATATGAATGTTTAAAGTTTGGTCAATTGATTTCAGAATTGTGCTTGCTACCTTAAATAATAGAGCGTGACGTCATTGTTGTTATTGAACTGACAACGTTGTTTTGTCTTCTTTATTTATGACGTGTTAAATCATTTATCAACAACAACAACAATTTCAACAAAATATAATCTTGATTTTGCATCCATGTGGAGGGATTGTCAGTATTATGTAGTAAATATAATTCAACGGACATTGACATAACGATATGCATCTCTTTATTTCAGTTCAGAGAGCATATAGTAGTTTAACAGCACATTATAGCTGTTAAACAATATAAGCCAATATCGCTAAGATCGTCTTGTATTTCTCATGTTAAACTCATTTAGTTTGACTGAAAATAACCAAAATATTTAATATTTTATACAGTACTAGTGTTATGACTTCGCAACTGTAATATGGAATACTGTTGTTGTAATGTAGGGCGAATTGGCCAAACGG
>JAIPMN010007518.1:0-13338 GCA_020650975.1 Apostichopus californicus
AATGAGTAATATTGAACATTACAGAACATTGGAAATATCAATTTTAGGGGTGGAAAACCTCTATGTTATCATTTCGTGTTGGTTTACTGTGTATTTGCCCATATACTAACACTATTCTTGTACCTAGAGCTGATATATACACTATTCTTGTACCTAGAGCTGATTATATAAGTGTACTGACACTATTCTTGTACCTAGAGCTGATTATATACTAACACTATTCTGTACCTATAGCTGATTATATACTAACACTATTATTGTACCTAGAGCTGATAATATACTGACACTATTCTTGTACCTAGAGCTGATTATATACTAACACTATGATTGTACCTAGAGATGATTATATACTAACACTATTCTTGAACCTAGAGCTGATTATATACTAACACTATTCTTGTACCTAGAGCTGCTTATATACTAACACTATTCTTGTACCTAGAGCTGATTATATACTGACACTATTCTTGTACCTAGAGCTGATTATATACTAACACTATTCTTGTACCTAGAGCTGAATATATATATACTAACACTATTCTTGTACCTAGAGCTGTTAGTTGTGTGCCTGTTCCACAAGATTGATCAGTTCTTTTGTTGTTTGTTTACTGAATAGACTTTAGTTTTGTAATGTATTAGTGGTACATGTGTGAATCATCTATAAAGATCTCAAAAAATAACTATACTGTTTCTTTTATAACTGGCTGGTGCAGTAATTGGTGTATTTACCTTGCTCCTCTCCTATCTGTCTCCATACTACTTATGCACTTTCCTTATCTACCTATTAACCTACTATCTGGTAACATCTTAGCACTGCGCCCTCAATCCTACACTCCCAGACACCCTCCCACTCAATCCTCCTCCTTCCTCATTGCCATTCAGGGAGTGACCGAAGTATGCAATGATTCTGCGGAGTTATTTTCAGGAAATATCGTGATGGTTTTAACTTGGGTGACCTTCGTTGGATCAGCAATCCCATCTGAACCAGGTCTTCTTCACCTTCTTGAAGCGCTGAATTAGTATCCTTTGATATTTCAATTTGTGGCGTCATTTGATATGCTACTATACTGTCGGTCTAAATTAGTAGGTAAAGTCAGATATGAAAGAGAATTATTTATCAAAGTAAGAAGCGGTGATGCTTTAATAGATTAATCCTGGTGGAATCCTTTCAAGGTAAACTTTGAAGAAGATCCTACTAGCATTGAAACATCAGCATTCAGACGTTTTATATTCTAACATTGATGTATTAACCAACGACACCTTTCTTCATAAATATAAAGCAGTCAGTATTTGAATTCTCTGTGAAAGTGTGGTTGCAAGGTGTTGACTATACAGAATCTAAAGTACATGTAGCACCGTGTAGTACATGCAGCACCAATAGCATCGTTTATCATGTGGTAGTTGACTAGTTGTGCATATTGATACAGGTGACTAATGCCTACGGTTTCGAACCTCTGAACATTCAATCAGTGTTCATCGACTCTAGACTTGGTTAGCGGGAGGCCTGGGTTCGAATCCTATATAGACATATCTATATCTCTCTATATATACTGTATATAGACCTACTGGATATTACAAAATTCCCAGCACAACCAATTGCACCACTACAGACTAAATACCTCATTCACAGGTTGCTCCCTATTGTAAAGATATAGTATTTTCTGAATTATTCATGAGGTTTAATTTAACAAAAAATGTATGCAACAGTGGTGGCTTTCACTTTATTTTCAGAAAAGGTGTTAACCTCTGTATACCTGCAAAATAAGGTTGTAAATAAGGTTTGTTAGTTAAGCATTGATTTGTAAAAAATTCAGAGGAATTATCACTGTTTTTTAAAAACAATCCTGTACTTACTGAGATAATTGCATTATTCATGCAAATTATTGATAGCTCAATCAGAAATTTGAGTGATCTGGGACTGATGTAATGCTACATATTGTAAAACTATATATTCTTTCTTTTTAAATTTATAAACGGTAAGTTGAGGTCACCTTCAGTGGCATGCGCAACAGGGGAGGGGGAGGGTCCATTGTCAGTTGGGCAAAAATTGTTCCTGAAGTGGGGGGGGGGGATTTCAACTTTCAGCTGGGGAAGAAGTAGACCACTTCTAGGGGTGTAGACCACCTTTTCAACCACACATAAATAAATTAAAAAAAAATTAAGAGAATATTGTGTTTAAAGCTAATTATAGACCTCATGTATAGTCTAAATATGCCTAAGAATGCACCATGTGACGTTTAAATATTTCTGGGGGAGGACGGTGAGATCCCCCCTACACGGGAGTCGGTTTCAACGAAACCCCATGGCCATAATCCCTTCCTTTATAAAGTCCTTCTTTGACCTCTGGCCCTTGTAGTACTGTATGTAGTTTTAGCAGTTTGCGCCATTTGAAATCTACTTCAAACTAGTTCCTTCATGACTGATCATGCAAATGTGATTCCACTCTGCTTTTAATTGCCATGAGACATCATGAGATAACAATGGACCCAGGGTGGGTGAAATTGGAACGAAAGTTAACTGTAATGTCTGTTATATTAATTACCAGAAAATGTAGAATACACGAATTATAGTTCAACAAGTGAACCTTTTCCCCCCTGTTTCACCTTTGAAAGTTCTGTACACATACAGTAGCCTTTGTTTCTTGTTCAAGAATGATATTAGTTACATAATCTCTGTCATTTCATCATCACCCTCCTCCTCCCCCCCCCCCCCTCGTCCATCTTACTTTTCTTCCCCTCTTTTTTGGGAGCCTTTTTTCATCTCACACGACTTCACAGACACTTGTAGGTGTGTGAAGACAGCATCTCATATTCATGTAAAGTACAATCGGTTATATGTACTTGACATTTAAGATATGTAGTAGATGAACTTAACTATTTAGTGTATGATATTCTCTTCTGATAGAGTTACTCTTATGTAAACATTCATATCATCGTGCAAGGAACCCTTCCACCTGTCAAGATGTCAAACTGGTCACATTTTCCAGGTGCTTCTCATCTCTAACTTTTCCCAAAAAATGTATATTGGAAATGATTCACACAGGTTTAAAATTCAGATGTATACCTAATGTAGCATATTTATTCAGATTTAGAACCTGCACGCTTCAAGGTCTTCCATGTGCGTAATTTTTTTTTGGCTAAGGGGGACTTTATGCATATTCATAAGATGCGAAATCGAAAGGTCTTAAAGGAAATACGGCTCTTAGAAGAAAAGTGCAGATGTTGCATCTCACCTCACTTGTTAAGTGGAAGGGTTGCATATTTGGCCTGGAAATATATGTCAGAAGTTTCAAAAGATCGGAGAATTTATCATCTTCACCCCCAAATGCTATATAACAAAGAAACAGGATTATATGAGATGACATTGTATTCTCTTTTATGTTGAAGTTTTGTCTCTTTTGTGTTTTGAATTTAAAACACCCTGGAATCGAAAAAAAATTAACACCTTAAACAAAAAGAGAAAAAAATGACCAGGTAGAGAAACGTTAAATGTCAAATATTGTAAAGAAAGTAGAATCGTGAAAGAATCTGTCGGCTAAGAAAGATTTCGTGTCTTCAAGCTACGAACAGAGCGAGCTCCCTCAATCATGAGAATTAAATGTTCCACATTGTCGCTTTTCAACCAGTGAACCCCTCAGATCTCATAACTACCTGATGAGATTTAGAGAGTGGAATGAGCCCGAATTTGGTCCTTTGGAGACTGTTAATATACAGTCATACCCGTACATGACGAGACATTAATATCCAGTCAGACACAGTGGCGGAGCATCCATACAGTCATTTTTTATTTTGAAAATATGTCAAATGGACTGCTGGCACCCTTTTCAGCTTTTTATCACTTTTTACTTATTCGCGATTATTGACTTTTTTTTGCGCTCTCAAATACCTATTGACATTTGTCACATTTTGTTGTTGTAATTTTCTGACAAAAAGGCGATGACACCTACTTATTCTTCGTTTATCTGCAATTAGCAAGGCCCGGAAAGGGTCATTTCCGGCGATCTAGGGAGTATCTTTACTCCAACCTTTGGTGGCACTCTGCTTAGATAGTGTCGAAAGCGCCCCTACAGACCATTCTCGCCCCCCTGACCAATCCCCCTAGCTCTGCCACTAGTCAGACCTGTACAATATTTCAGAAGCCTGTATCTCGTCGGGCATCGGACACATAGAATGAAACAGCAGCTGTTGCTTCACACCTTGTGGATACATTACCTCACTTTCATGTTATGGTTATAAATTCAGCCATGGTTATGATATGCAGCACTATACACGTACTATTCATGAACTGTACATTATATTTCTATGAAAATTTCTTCAAATTTGGTAGTTCTGGCTGACTGCATACTAGCTGTGTTCAGGACATCATACTTGTAATCTTTTAAGTACTGTTAATGTTACCGAGTTCCTGAAAGCACTGTTGCCCCCCTCCCCCCACCCCCTTTCTACACCATTACCCGGTTCTGTAAATTGCAATCTTCCTGTGTTAAAGGAGAGCTGCATGGTTTAACATGCTTGAATGCGTAAGTGTCACAGATTCAAGGCTTTATCAGTATTGCCCTCGAAGGGTTACTTCGTTGTTCTGGATTTCCCAGGACCTTTCATCTTTTGCTCTATCATATACTTTAAGAATCTGTTGGATTAATTGGATTTTTGAAAGATGTCTGGATATTTAGGTACAGTTGTTCTGACAAGGTTGTAATATTAAGACAGTGTTAACAAACTTTCTTGTTCAAAGGTGAATTGGTCCTCTAGATAACTCCAAATTTAGTAACTAGTCCTAATTCAACTGATGCTGCTAGATTGATCTTTTTTTAACATCAAGTTTGGTCCCATTTTCATGAAAGTACTATCCTTCAAATTCCATTTTTTCCCCCATCAAAAAAACAAAGGGGATAATCTCTCAAGTTAGGCTCCTTCCCAGTCCATGGCGGCTTTCTTCAGATAAAAATGCATATATTCCGCTACTGAGTTACAGTATATTGGTCAAGTAATGTACACTCATGTTCAGATGTCACCAAACATGTACAACCACTTTAAAAGCATTTTTCCTCACTGAAATGTATTCCATTGAAAAAATATGAAAAAAATATGATTTTTACATATTAATACTTTATTGTATTATTTTGAAATAAAACTTGATAAGTCAAGGTAATGACCTATTTTAGGTTGCAAGTTTAGCATCAGTGGGAAGAGAAATGATAGAAATTAACAAAAATCAACTCAAAACTGCTTTAGGAGTGTCATAACTTTTGTGGGGATTTCCAGGAGATTAAGTTTTAAGTCTGCAATAAATCAGGTAGGATCATAATCTCACTAAAATCTTAGTCGTGGCCTCAGTATTAAATATTCATTTTGAGATGAGGCTGGGTTTGGTTTTCCATTATTAGGATCCCCCTCCCCCCCCCCAAGAAAAAATTGATGTCATCCATCATGAGACAGTATTCCAAGCATCATTAATCATACATCTGGTTTATACTAGCTGTGAATGTTGTACATCATACTGCAGTTTAAAGCAGCATTTTGCGTTTGGTCGCCGTTTTCTACTTTTTTGACATGTCCATCGAGTTGTTTACATATACTGTATCAATCACAAAACAGCAAACTAAGATATTAGCCAAGTTTTTCTCTGCCATTGGCGAGTAATTAAGTATATTTGCAGATAATGAGAAAAGTGTCCACGACAAATTCCACATTTAAAATTAATCGCATACAGTTCCCCCAAACCCACTAGTTTGAATTCAACCAATCAGAGATGCAGGTTTAGTTATGAGCCGTTGCTAAAGATAGATTCAAGACTATGCGTTGGTACAACCAGGGAGTTGGTTATGGAACTCCCTGGTACAACTGCCATATACAGTAGACTGTATATAAATTAAGCATGGTGTTGTATTACGTATTGGTCAATGACGTTCGTAGTGTTTAAATATTCATATTATGGGCGAGGTTTATTGGGATCCCAACGGAAAATATCTTGGAGAAAAACAAAGTTGAAAGTTGCAAATTTTACGACTTTTATGCCACCATTTGAAGTTAGATTTAAATAGATAAGCTAGTTATGTATGTCATTATGGCATAGTGGTGTCAGTGAAGTTGAGAAATATCATAGAAAAGGACGCAAAATGCTGCTTTAATGCAAAGTATGAAACAATGTCATATTTATACGGTAATTTAATACAGAATCTCAGTAAAAGCAGGTAACAGATAAGCACTCTGTTGTGATCAAAGAAAGGTCGGGTAGCATGTTGAATGGTTCCTGAAAATGTCCATATATCTCAGTTTATGTGAAATTTGATCTATAAGTTGACATTTTACTTGTTGCTTAAAACAGTTGGACTGTTAGCGATGTACTAAGAAAGATATGTCGGTGGATCAGCTTTTGCTCTCTCAGATTCTTCACACTTTATGAAATACTGATTTTAATAAACAAATTTTGCAAAAATTTTTGAACATATTAAAATCGTAAATTTATACAGATTGAAATGATATCGATCGTAGGAAACAAAGTATTCGTAAGCTCCAAGTCGGGTTAATTGTCCAGACATCATAGAATTTGTCGAGTATATACTGTACACACATGTGATAAAAAAAGTGGATTAGATGTGAACTCTAGAAAGTACCTTTCCTGGAAATGAACTTAGATTTAAGTTAGTACTTTAACCAATCGTACGGACGAGGAGATGCGCTATAAAGAGCAGGTGCGAGCCAATAAACTGAGTAGAATTTGCATTGTTGCTTGACATTTAATTGAAACAGGATACAGAGATGTAACTCCAAGTATCATTATCAATGAAACATGAGCTGGCAAACTGTTTACGATGAGGAATAAACAGATCGTTGCCAAACAAAGCAGGTCGGTATCCGATCGTTTTAGAAATGATCGCAGAGCGGCCGTATTATTAGAGATGGAATATTGCCATAACGATTTTGGAGATACATTAAAACGGGAACATGTCAAGCTTGATTGCGAATGAATCAGCCATGCGCTACATGTGTCTTGAGAAAGGAGATATGTGTACATACAGTAGTTCGGTAAGATCTATAGTATGCCAGAAGTACAGTACATATTGAGGCCTTTTTGTTCGGTGCAGTGACTACCCCAGCCCCAGAAAAGATTCAATCCTTCCTTGAGCCATTAACGTATGCCCTGACAGGTACAGCAACTTTAATAGTATCAGCTCAGAGCAATTGTCACTTGTTACTGTGTAGTTAATATTTAAGAAAGTGTGGTTTATTATTGACTTTAACCTCATGAAAATGGGGTTTATTTAGGAAATGCTTTATGAGTAGGCTTTATCAGTTGGCTTTGAAGCAAGGGTTCCTTTTCAATAATCCTACTGTACATCTGCTAGATGCAGGCTTATGACCTTGCTAGGATCGAGTGCTGTCATATATGTAACGCTAACTACTATCAATGCGTTTACTTATTTCTCTGTACAGCTTGCACAGCGCTTGCTGCAGTTTAATGTATAGAAGAAACTGGTTCTCCCAAGGAAAACATTCTTCATAGATTATATTTCATGATCTGATCAGAACCTTTACCCTTTACCACACACCACAAATACATCATGTAAAACTGACAAAAAGTTGAAGAAGCAGCCCTTTTTTTTCCAAATGTAGCTTAAAAGAATAGTCTATTGATTTGACCTTGGATTGGATAGGGTTACTAGTTTGTCTAAAGGGGAAGTGAAGAAAATATAAAATACCAATACCTATGGTACATTCACATTATGGATGCATCCAACTGTGGAGTATAAAATTAGACATAAATTTTAAAGAAATACAAAACATTATTTATCAATGTGCAACAATGACGTCACCCCTGTTTGCTCTAAGTTCACTTTTGGTACGAAAGGTGGCAACTTCAACTACTGTCAATATTTCAAAAACGGTACATGTATAGGAATTGAATGCAAATTTCACCAGAATGCTTAGATTATGTTCCTCTTTAACATATCAAAAGAAATTTTGACCTGGACTATTCTTTTAATAACCCATATCTATGCAAGTTTACTACACATTCCTTATGTCTGTCTTGATAGCTACCACAAGAGAACTTAGCAAATTTAATGGACATTAGTGAATGATGTGATTGTACAGTGCTAAATATGGGAAACTTCAATTCATCTGGCATGGAAGGAGATTATGCAGATCTTAGAATGGCATGAGAATCTCTCATTTTGTAATATTAGATATCTGATACCTTTAAACCTAAAATGGGTGAGTTTTGGTTGGAGAATGTGAAAGTAGAAAAATACTTTAAAGCCATCATTAAGATATATTTGAATAGGAATTGATGATCAGCTATTCTGAATGATTACTACAAATCACGGCGATAATGAAAGGAACTGCTTAAAAAAAAACGTGTGAAGCCTGCAGACAATTAAAGACCATGTTGAAATCATATGTCGCACTCACAGGGATGTACAGTAACTTTTTGTGACGATTGACATCAGAAGTATATGGGGAATAATTTTGTGATCAAAGTTTGTTATAGCAGTTTTCAAGTCTGTGCATATGGTCTCTTATATTAAACATAATATAGTTCCTGTGTGTTTGTAAAAAGAAGAAAAAACAAAGTGCCATACAACTTCTATGGCAATTTGACTGTTTTGAAGAGCATTTTGTGATGCGATAAAACTGGATAAATCATTACCTGGAATACATCATTAATCTTCTTCAGCATACTTTTCATTTGGACAGACATGATAACAACCCATTATTATGTTGGCCAAACACACAAAGGTAGCTGAACATTTTTCATCAAAAAAAATAGACACTAAACCATGACAAAGTTGATGGAACACACCAATCACAAAGGTGACCAAACAGACCTTTTTAATAAGTAAAATGAGCAAACCCACCCACCCACCCACCATCAAAGGATGCCAAACCAATCCATCCATTTGCCATAGTGTGTCACTTTATAATAAAGTCACATCACTTACAAAACTGTCAGCAACAAGTTTTATAAATTTGACTGTACCTTGATGGAACTTGAAAGACACTAACACCTTATATAAAGAAGTTTACTAAATAGGTTTTAACAAAAAAAAAACCTAATTCCTAATTCACATGAGATTAAAAATAATTTGAATATCAATGGAATGATTCACGGAAAATAATAAATGTATTGTTCTGGAGACCGAGCAAAAGGTATGTAACATTTTCCTATAGATGTATGCAGTGTGGTGTATACATACAAATATTATACCTGATTGTGTTTGTGTCACTTGACCTGACCTCGATCCAAAACCAGCACATTCTGCAGTGGTAATGATGAATATCTAAATATAAATATACTGCTCAACTCTAGACTCTGTAGAAATTAAGTGAACAGTGACATTTACAACTCTTGAGATTCCTCTGTTTCTTGGCAACATAATATTGCCCTAAATCTACATACCCATGAGATGCATTCTTCAATGGAATGACAGTTCGGTTCTAATGTATATGTATATGTTTGTTTCCTTGTTGCTAAATTACTTGATTGTACCATGGGTTAGCAGTGCTTGCTTTCAGCCCGAGGGTAACTTTAAGCACAAAGAGCCATGCTTCAATTTTTTAAAGGTTTATCCTATTTTTTTCTCTTTTTTTCAAATCTTAGTTGCAGGATTAACTGTAACACCTTTGATTTACAGTGCCTCGGGGATCTGAATACATGGCCTACATACATAGGAACGGTAAGGCATGTTAACATCCACTTGACACAATTCTGTTCAAATTATGACAGACCAAACTAGGGAACTATCAAAACATGCAAACAAAGTCTGTACCCATGAGGGCTTTGAGGATCTCGAAGGAGAATGCGTCCACAGACAAAGGAAGTAGACATGAAAAGCAGCTCGAGTTTTTAGTTAACATATTACAAGGAGGAAGACGTTACGACGAGGAACGACAAAAAACCGTTCCTCTCAAAATGTAGGCGAGCTGTAGACCGTAGGATGTAATTGCAGGCAGAGACAGGCAGGGAAAGTTTGAAAATGGTAAGAAGAAGAATTGACTGTAAGTTGACAGGAGCGATGAACTGACTGTAACGATGGAACCAGTTGCATGTAGAATCAAAGATTTATTCACAGCTCCTATAGTTACTGTAGTTCTGTTTTACGTCCATGGTCTGGTACACACCTTGGGTATGATCAATTTTAGCAGCAGACTCTTCTCCTCAGATTTTAGTTTGATTTATATGTAAATATGAATTAATTTACTGAGAAATTGCAGACAATTGGTGGATGGGGAGGTATGTATGTGGATGATCGGGGATAGGACAATAGCAGATCAGCTATACATAGCATCAGGCCCAGAAATCCCACGGTGATACTACACGGAGACCAGTTACAGATTACTCTGTCATGTCATATGCAGCAAAGAGTGTCATATTGCCAGCTTTTGTAACCTGTCCTTGAGATTTAATCCAAGCAGGGGTTAACAAGAAGTTGAAAAGTACTGTTTTCCATCCATGGATGTGTCCAAAACTTATTCTTTCCTTTACGGTATATGTGTACAGTAAATAATCTTAAGACACAGGGAGTGAAGGGGTACTGTGTCTCCATGTGCCAAGGGTAATGCCATTATTGTTGTGCTTCTCAATACTTAACACAGGTGCTATTACAGTACCCTACTGATGCTGCTGTCTCTATCACTTTAACCAAGCCAAAATCTGTATATTATCTGCATATATTATACCTGTATATATTATATATTACAGTATATCTGCATATCTGTATATTATTTACGATATGATTCATAGCCTATAATAAACCAGACGTACTTTATAAGATTGCAGAATGGTGACACACTGTTTGGAATTGACACTACAGAAGTTACAGTACGGACACAGATATATATTGTACATCTCTATAAATTGTTGCCATACAGTACCCTATCCTCCTCCCCCAACTGGCAATGGGTCTGTAGCTGCTAAAAACTATGTATGGTAAAATAGAATAAAAAGAATTAATCTTCATATTTATATTATGCTCCAGCAACACGTTACTGTACATAATTTCAGTGAGTGGTAAATTTAAATTATTACCCTTGGATAATAAGAATATGTTCGACTCAGTTGTATACGTACATGCAAAGAAATGCAGTAATTATATGATAGATAATTTTTTGGAATTGCATAATGAGTCAAGTGTTTGAGCTTTAGGTTTTTTGTTTATATATAAAACCAAATGTTACTTTCGTGAGGAGTCAGACAAACGTTTGATTTTGTAAATTGAACATCCTCGTTTTGTCCATCACTGACTGAAACATTTACCCTCACCAAATTTTGGTATAAAAACCGACATCTCTCTCCATGACCTAATTACCTGTTAACAATAACACATGCACTGGGATCTGTGCCGCCCAGATGTAAAGTGGTAACATTTTATCACGTTACTCGTATGCAATTGACCGATATCTGGGTCAACCTGCCCAGACCTTCCTTCCTGCTGTATCTAAGCTTGGAATGTATCTAGAAGCTTGAAATGAACATGTGTATAAAGCAAATGGGTTAAATGTATTGATACGTACGTAAGGAATTCTTCCCTTCCAGGATTTGGATCATTCGCTCATTTTCACTGTCTTAATTCATTTCTGGCATCTAGTCCTCATTGTCAGGTTATGAGTTCCTCTCTGAGCATTTTCGGTGAAGTTGAGTTACAACCTGTCATATTTAACCTCAGATGCATTTGAAGCAATGAGGCTTAGCAATCGGGAGATTTGGGGTTCGATTCCCGGCCGGGTCATAGTAAGGTGGGTTTTTCATCCAAGAGCAATCTACGGTTTTCCCATCTGAAATGACTTTCTAAATTGAAAAGATTCCAAATTTGAAATGTTCAATTGGAAGCCACCCGACGTGTAAGTTGTAGTCCATAAGCCCTTGCGGGTTTCTCCCACATTTGTGGTCGCTTAAGCGTCGTAAAAATAACTGCTGATTATAGATTATAAACCTAATGTACCTGTAATGATTGAACCATACAAACCTATTCAACGAACTGGATGCTCTTTCAATGCCGTTGGTTATGAGTGGTAAATTTAGCATTTATGAATGACAAGACAAACAATGACGAATACAAGGAATGCGTACTGTAGTACTGTACACAAATATGATTCAGCCACAATAAATGGCCATCTTTCCCATACTTTCATGTCTACAGTAAATTTCCCTTGTTTTGAAGAGTCTCTGATGATACTACCACATTAATGTTGTAATCATTGAAGGATTCTCTATAGATGTCTTTCATGTCATTCAAGTGCAGTGCAATGCTGCTACTATACATCATCATGTGACAAACTCACCTACTGGGCCATACAGACATGAACTTTACATAAGAGGTCACAAAAGGTTAGAGGCTAATCGTTTATCTATAAGTAGACCCCAAAGTAAACATGATATCATGCAACAACAAGTAAATATGGTACTGCATACAACCGTGATATATGGCAAAGATCATCAAACCAGATATAACTTTGAAGCTCAAGACAAACTATGCATCACTTAAGATTTATTATAGATATGCTGCTATTGCCATAGATGTCAGCAGCAATATATCAGCATTAATGTGTGTTTATACTGGTTGTGTATTATATATATAAGGAAACTGCTTTAAATTGCACTTGGTATTTGGTAACCACCGTACTGCTGCGAGATAACATACCGTCGATTCCTGAATATAAATAACTATAAAGTTACTTTCTAGGAAACTTCCTACAGTGCAGTACCATTATATATAGAGTTGCATTTTGTGATTGACTAGGTGGAACATTATGAGTTATAATATGAATTATCACTATATAAATTTCCTTGTACTGTACTCCACACTAACAGCACAAATGCATTGTACAGCTGAATCAGTGCACGATTAAAAGGTGAAAGATGCATTCTAAACCTGAAATACAGAAATGTAAAAACACCTCTTTGGTTAATAAACAGAAACAAAATACAATCTCGACATCACAAAAGTTCCAACAATAAAGTGGCAGCGAATCAAGACATACTTTTGGTATATACTGTAGTTGGTATTTAAATGCTAGATGTATGCCATCCATACAGATGTCATCATTCTGGTAATGAACTTCGGTTATGTTCTTTTCTGTGAATATCGATCTAACCAAACTTCTGAAGGTCAATTTATTTGTTCTGGAACGTGCTTCATACTACATGGACAAATTGCAGCTCTATCTGTGCAATAGGTTACATACGTAGATTAGTGACTATAATACTGCATACAGTATGTATAGATGCATATATATATATGGGCAAATACACAGTAAACCAACACGAAATGATAACATAGAGGTTTTCCACCCCTAAAATTGATATTTCCAATGTTCTGTAATGTTCAATATTACT
>JAIPMN010007519.1:0-18072 GCA_020650975.1 Apostichopus californicus
CAGGGTGGGGGGAATTTATCCTAGGAAAAATTCCCCCCCGGGGGGGAAATTTTCAGGGGGGGGAAATTTCCTGTTACACCGGTCCTACAACCATATCAGTGACCAATTCTTCCTATGCCCCTAGCACACTTCTCAAAGGGTTTCAATTCTGGTCATCATCCAGGTCACATAAGCTATTAACTGACAGGCCGCCTAAGATTTAAAAAAATAAAGTAAACCCCATCCGTTGCATGACCTCTCTTGTCACTGGAGTCACCCTTCTGCCATATTTTTCAAACTTATAAATCTGTAATCCTTCTAAGAATTGGCATTTTATGTACAGGTTTCAAAACTGGCTGACCCGAAGTCAATAACATCTCAAGGTCTGGTCACTTTATATCATATCAAGAAGTGAATCTTCTAATCTAAAATTAACTAAAATCTATTTGAAAATATCGAAAAATCTCATGACCAAACAAATCTTTTTTTCAAAAAAAAAATTCCAATTTCACAAAACCAGATGGGGAGAGCGAGAGGATGTTTTTCTTAGCTGCCATTAAATTGAATTATCTAAATTGCACTTTTTATGCATGAATAGCCACAATAGTTCAACAATAACAAGTCTTGATCAATCAACTTGCACTACAGATATAGCAATGCTGAAAGAGGACTTGAAACAGGTGGGTTAAATTCTTATACTTTACAAAAATACAAATAGGTTAAAGGTCATAACAGATTTTTTAACCCCTCATATATACCAAAAAGTCTAAATTCAAGGTTACTCTTAGAAACAGGACTTCAAAGACATAATACACACCAAGTTATCATCTTTTCATCTTAATTCTTTACCTTAATATGTACATTTATCCAAATTATAATTACATTTGTATGTGCTTCTTTTTTGCGTGCTTACATCGGACACCATATTTGACTGTTTGTAATAAACAGGCATCTTCTGTGAGGATAAAATGTAATTTGGTTTGGAGATTTGAATTTTTGCATGCCTCATGAACTTTATAAATGTTTTGCTGTTTGATAGATAGGAGGGTAATTAAACTGCTGTTCAAAAATGGGGAACAGAGAGGGACAAATTGTTTCATGCACCTATGAAAGCCAAGCTTCCATTATTGCTGGGGTAGGTGGGGGGAGGGGGTTGGGGTGAAGGTCCCCCTTTCTGACCTCACAAAGGATACAAAAGTAGTTATTAGCACAATCTTACATTTAGACCTTATTAAAGACCTAATTTATTGTTCAAATATATTCAGAATGTACGATTTAACTTTTAAAATTTCAAAATTTCAAAATTTCAAAATTTCAATATTTCCTGGCAATGAGCCTCACATCCCTCAATACAGGAGTCTGCTTCAACAACCCCCCGGCCACACTCGCTCCTTTCCAAAACCTGACACTGCTGTTCCAGACTGTGTGATTAATAAGATAGCTATTTGAAAACAAGCATTTAAATTGAAAAATCCATGTCTATCTAATATAGATGAACATGATTTCACAGAACAGAACAAATTTTCATTTTAACAATCGGAAACATATTTTATTAAAAAAGGGCTGAATTACTTGATATCATCAATTTTTTTGTCCTTTGTTTTTTGTGTTTCGATTGTCTAGAAAATCAAGGCGAGGACGATTGGTTACAATCGACAACAAGCTTTATAATCCAATTATGCTTCTGCTGAGTGGTTTAATTTAAGCATGACTTGCACTTTTGAAAGATGACGCGTTGATTTAAAGTGTAGCAGTATTGGTCACAAATTTAACCTTCTCAAAGCTAAATGTTGTCAAAATTAATTTCCTGATTGTTCTTACTCTCCACATGATTTCCAAATATTGAGGAGTATGTTCATATTTAATATTGAGACTATTAAAATGCATGGATGGTGTGCCTAATTGCTTATTGGAGTTTGAAGCAATTTGTGTGTCTCTATTACATATGGTGGAAAGAGAGGAGGGGGGGTGGGGGGTGATAAAGGCAATACTCCAGAATGTTAAGTGTATATCACTTACTTCTCTCCACATTTTCAAATTCCATATTTTAATTTTCAAGTGTTCTCACACACCTTTGCTATAAAATTGATATCACTTAATTAATATTGACTCAGTATTGTTTCTGCTGCCAAAGTATATACAGTTTAAACACTGAAGACTCCAGGCACAAAAATCCCAACTCATTCCATTTCGTCTTTGTAACATGGTTTCATTCCAATACTCAATTTCTTTTTACATTGATGAAATTCTTAGTTTTATTTTTAGCTCGGTTTGTAAACACAGAAGAAGATTTGATCAATCATGTCTCATCAGAGTGGCAGGCACTGATAGCAGGTATCAGCAATAAATGTGTGTAACATCACACCGGTGTTTACATGAAAAGTGTTGGAGCTTGGCATTAAAAGTACCACATGATAGGAAACATGAAGAACACTCTGGAAAGTGACAGCCAGTGAATATATCCAAATGTATGTGTGTATATGTATGTGTGTACTACGTATGTAGGTAGGTATGTAGGTATATATGTGGAGTGTTAGCTCAGTGGTTAAGGGTGTGAAGACTCGCGCAAAAAGAAACGTCTAATGCCGGTAATCTGACCTAGTTTGGAGGGAGGTTTAACAGAAGTGTTAGACACTACCATCGATCCCAGAAAATACACACACAGCTTGCTACCGTCGGTAATTAGACGCTAGTGTACAGTCAGTATATACAGCTGCGGTCAATACCCACAGCACAGTATACAAAAGATACAGCGATGGACATCTCAGGTCCAGTTAAAGATAACAATTAAAGTATTACGTTTCATTACTGTCTGCATTTTGTAGCAACACGAACAAAATGTCATTTGCAAGCAACAGAAAGTTTTCAGATGGCCGCACACAGTTTGGGGCGAGTCTTCAATGCCTTTAACGCTGGTGCCTTTAAATATAAGGTCACAAGTTCGAGTCACTGCAAGATTAATGTATGTCGTCCAGTTACAGAGTTGTTGACAATTGACAATTCATAATCATGGACGTTAAATATGAATCTAAGAGACTGACTTCCGTCAGCTTGCGATAAGCCAATGATGGCTTCTACGCGAGTCTTCAGGAGGATCTTAAATACATACATACAAATATATGTGTATAAATGTATATAAGGACACTGTCTGATACAAATTGGGGGGGGGGGGGCCTGCATGTATTGGAAAGAACAAACTTCCTTCCATTTGGGGTGAGATTCCGCCTTAGCAAAAGAGTTATATAGAACTTCAGTTGCAATCTCAGATTTCAAAGCCAGCAATGTGATTATGATCTGCATGCTTCTTATGTGTCTTTACCTAATGCTATGCTGAAGACTTAAGCAAGTCTACAATAACTCACATAACCAATAGCGCCTGAAAGTTTTAATGTTTTCGTCTTTTAATAGTCATGACCTTCCATTTATTTTCTGTAGGACTTAGAGATTGTTTGGTATGTTCAATATGATGAGGTAAATTCTAATATATTCCTGTCATCTCAAGAACTCTCCTGTTTTTTCTAAACCCTAATACCAATCTCCTCCAAAAGGATAACTTTTCATGATTTCTTCAAAATTCTTTGCAATCTGCAAGATTCTCGAGAAACCACAAGTACGCAAAGACCCCTGAAATTTGATAAGACGTATCCTGTCAGTGGAAACATATTGCTTTAAACTCCATTCAGCCATGTACGGGCAAACAGCTCCAGATTGTCAGCAATCAAAGTAAAACAAGTCATAACTCATCATAGCAGCTAGGATGGTCAAAGTCATCCAGAGATGGAAGGCAATTTAAATCACCAGATTTTTGTCAACGTAAACAACCAGAAACGGGGCTTTTGCGGAATGAAATTTTCGGTAATCATCACAAATAGATACTTTACGGTTGTGCGGTTCAGATTTTTATAAAAGAAGGTCTGGAAGAAAATTTTGTGACGGACAGGATATAAATTTTTGAACTGTTTGTGTATAATCTTGTTGATTTGCTTCAAAGCTGATAGTTATAAACAAACAAGATGTGTACAACAGATGGGGACTCTGGCTAGGGAGGAGGAAGAGGTTGGCAGTTGAGACAGAAATATTATCATACATCTAGCATATAAACGTTGTGGGTTGAGCTTTCACCGCACTACTACGATAGATTTAACAGCAACCACATGTAAAGGTCATCGGTATGTTGTTTCAAATATGCTAAAGTTCAAATAATGGTCATTCATGATCAAGATTCGATCAGTGTTTAAACTGCCATCCTCAAAATATTCTCCAATACTCATATCCAATTCACAAATTTCAAACTTGTTTGTAATGTGTATGAATAATTAATGTTTATTAGAAAATTACGCTCAACTTATGGACGTTCATACTCATGAGATCATACATAAAACTTTGTGTTGATCTTGAAATTTACATTCCCAAAAACTACTTAAAAAGTGCTGTAAATTTCTGACGAAAAATTTTTGCTTGAGTTTTGATAAATTGTTTAGCCCTGATTTACTTAGTAATATTATAAGGGCACCTAGAGCAACATCATTAAAGGGGGGTTTGTTGAGGGACGATTGAAGGGCATTAAAGCAAGAGGCAGGGGCATCGATGGCACTTTTGCCATTGGTTTAATTCGCAGAAGTAACTAACCTATTGCCCATTAAGTTTATCCTTCTCTGGCTGAAACACTGTTTTTCTGTTCCACTCTTTGTTCTTCCTGAGCTTATCAGTGCACATGAGTCATGGTAAGTCACAACTTCTTGGAAAAACATCAGCAGAGTAAACAGTTACAGAGTCATATCTTAACCAGAAATAATAAATTGTTTATATATATATATTATGTTTCAATAAACAGCAAGATAAAAACGTCTTCTCTATTATGATCTCCAAATCAGACAATTTTGTATCTCTCTGCTCGGTCCTATTGTGAATATATCAGATGTGTCATAAATGTGTTCTTTGATTCTATTTTCACAGTTTCACAGTTGCAATGTCACAGAGTGATGTAATTGAAGGTACCGGTGCTGAGAATGTAAACGAGATGCTCAGATGAAAGAGCATTTGTTTTTTCCCTTTGTTTCCTTTTTTCTTCCTTTCTTAATTCTCTTCTTTCTTTCTAATCCTTTTTTTCCCTTTCCTTTTCTTTTTTCGGACAGCCTAGAGCTATCTTGTGGGACTTTTCTTGGCAAATATGTCTTTCTCAATTGGGTGTGGGTTAATGATAAATTACAGCAACTAATTACATGTAAACAGATGAGATTTGCTTGTAATAAGGGTTATCTATAAAAGAAATGCCTCTTATCTCACTTTTGAAAACTGTTGGTATGATATGTGCCCAAAGGGTTTAACGTACACACTCCATATACTGCAAACGCACCCAAACACACACACACACACAACCACATGCAAAGATGCAATGCACTCTGTAGCTTGAAGAATTTGATGCCTAACAGATTCTCAATCACCACCAGTAAAATGTGCCCTCCCGACCTTCCATTCCCCCTCCCACTTATTCCCCCTTACAATTAACAGAACAAAACAAGTCTTCCTCTCCAACACCAACCCCCACCCCCCTACTTAATACACCTTCATCACCCACATACCGATTACATAAAACCGAACAAGCTTTTCACCTGTACTGTATATGGTAAACACTATTATGGTTTATTTAATGTAGAAATCTCACATAATTTTAGTAATCAGTTCACATACAATATTACACAGACCTGTTGCCAACTTTCTTCATATGTGTGGCTTTCAATGGTGTTTTTATCTTGTTTTTGGCAGTCAGGATTTTTCCCTCTTAATAATGTATCACCCTTTAAATTGTCCAAAACAAAGGGGACTGATATCTCTTTCATATGCAAATTAACCACTTTGTTGGATTCAAAGGGCACTTGAAAGTGTCTCCCATCCTCCTCAGAGAGAGATATTTTGAGGAGAGGATGAGGTCTTTCAGGGATTGGATGACAGCCCCCACTACAGTAGCCGCTTGACCTATTAGGTTTTTCGAGTAAACAAGAATTAGAACCACACACCGAATGTTATTTACCGTCATTCCGAGAGTCAAGGAGGCTTATCAAAGTTGACTCAGAGAGAAAGCTCGTCTAATTCTCTACGTAACTGTTAAACTGCAGCTCAATGCTTCCTGCCTTTTTATCAGTTAGATATGAGGGGGAGATGTGTTTTGTAACAATGTCCTTTTCATTCTTATCTAAATAAACCGGACACCTGGATCATAAGATAAGAATAATCTGAATGACAGGGAACATACAACATGGACAACCGAATGGTTTCTGCTTTATGGCAAACTCCTACGACGTTCCAACATGCCAACCCCCAGCTGTTTGTGCGGTACAATACTACATCATGGCCAGAGTGAATTTTTAAAAGCAATTTAAAAGCTATTACTATTGTAAGCTACCACTGCATACTGTTTTAAGGTTTATTGCCCATATGTACTGTTCCAAAATATTTTTAAAAAAAATAGAAAATAGAAAATGGAACATGGTCAGATATGAGTGGATATTATCTTACAATCTTATCTGAACAATCAATTAATCATCTAATTTTTACCACTCAACAGCTGAGAATAGTGGGAGGGGTGGGGGAGGGGAGTGTGTAAAACCTGCAACAAAATAGATTGGGAATTTGTAGCAAGTTATAAAAGGCAAACCTTTTTTTGGGGGGGGGGCGGGGCTATACCAATGACCTTTAGCTTTTGTATATATTACCAGTGTTTCTTAACCCTGGGGATATGAGCCACATCCCCAGAGGATATAAAGCTAATAGGCATAACCAACAAATTTCCTAAAAGAGTAGGTTCAATGAGCATTCATCTACAGCTGGTAAATGGGCTGGGTGTAAAAGGGGTTTTTTTTTGGGGGGGGGACTCTTAATTTCAAAGGATGCAGGTCATGTAAAGGTATTATAAAACATTGATATAGACTATTACACTATATCAGAGAATCTCTGATAGCGAATCCACAGTTTCCTATTCGTTGACATAATTTAGGGAATAGTTTATCCTGTATCACATAGCAAACAGGCAGGGATGTGGGTTGTGTGCGGAGGGGAGGGGGATATACAACCTTCCTCCCCTCCCTTTTAACCCAACACAAAAAATTAAAGTCGTTATCAGCATCACCTTGAATGTAGGTCATACGTATCATTATATACCCTCCCTTATCCTAAATACACCTTAGAATGCACCATTTCATGTCTAAAATACTGGGCAAGGTCCACTACACCCCCTCGCCTATGGAGTGTTTTAACAATGTCAGGGTCCGACCCCCTCCTTCTTAAAATCCTGGATCAGGATTCTGGAGTTAAAATGCTGTACAAAAATGGGAATATTGCTATACGAGTGGAAAGGTAGCATTTATTGTACACAGGACCATAGTATTTTACACAAGGCAAAATTCAGAGCCTTCAAATCAAATTATTTTAAGCACTGAATTATTCCCTGAAATTGCATAGATCTGGTTCTGATCTGGTTCTGATCTGAATGTGGCTTAAAGGTCACCCAATTGCATTGGGTACAAAGCATGCATCAATGTGCACACACACATACATACATAGGTTATCTTCCTGAGTCCACCTTTACTTCAGTTAGCTATAACCATAGAAAGAAAGAATCATAGGTAATAATTTCAGTTTTAAATTTTGTGTAGCAGTTTTGAAAGCTCTGGATTCTGTCACTTTTAAAATACTACGGATCCTGTGTACGAAAACCTGCTATGCACCTTTGCACCGTGCAAAGCAATTTGTCCAGTTTTGCACAGCATTTTGAGAAGCGGTACCGGATAAATTATTCCGTCATAAAAGATTTCCCTGCAATTTAAATGTGAACATTCTTAAACAGTGGTGTATGTTAGATAAAAGCTGCTTTGGTTAGTTGTCACAGTATCATGAATTTAAGGGAAAATTGGATTGAAATTGGTCTGTACTATCTCGTGATATGGAAAAGACACATTAATGCTCGATAAATTATTCTCTGAAAGATGTTTCACTTTCTTCTGAAAAGTTCAGAATCTAGTCGAAAGAATATTTTTCTTTGTTCAATGACAAGCGCTGGCCTTGCACGTAAGTATATAAGGGTGAATTTTAAATTGCTCAGTTTCCGTCACCAGACTGATAACAGCTATATAGTTGCCTCCAAGATAAACAAATTTCGTAGATGAATTAAGACGCACAGATATTGCACGCCACCAGGTGAAAGGCTTCTCTTCTGTCGTTGTTATCATGGATGTGACTGTGAAACGATTAAAGTCACACGTTAATTGGTTTACACAAGTGGTATCTGTTTATACGTTCATGTCCTCTTGCCTAATTAACCAAGAATCTCTATGTTGCGAGGGTACATACCTAGTAATTAAAAGTCGCATGTGTTCGAGTACTCTCGAACCTACGTGGCTCAACTGACGTAAAACCATAAAGATTAAAGGCATCTTTAATGTTACATAAGGATGTACATTTTATCATTCCATTAAGTCTAAGCAACCCTCTTGGAAAGAATTTTTTTAAGTTTACCAAAGTTTGTGGGATGGGGGGGGGTTTAAGTTTTCATGAAATGAAGGAACATCCTTCTCTTCAATTTGTACTGTTTGCCTTTCATTTAGTCATTTCTAATTAAATCTCCCACTAATTTTAGGTTGTCTACATGCATATATTTAAAACCCATGGGTCAAAGAGGATGGAGGGAAGCAAATGGGACAGTGAGAGGGGGGAACAAGGAGGGGTCAGAGCAGGGAAGGAGGATAGATTGGTCAGGAAGTAAGTGAAGGAGGATAGATAGGGTCCATGCATGAATCAGTAAGGGGTGATTAAACATCAGGCCATATACAACTTGCTTCAACTTATCAAATGAAAAACATTCATAGATTGTCAGGTATAACATTACTACATAACTGTATACATGTACTATTTGAACCATTGGCAGTTGTCTGACCCCAAATATGCTAGAAAGTCATACATATTTGGCCACTAATAATTTCAAAACAGTCTGGCTTTATACTGCCACTTTCTGTAGCATTAATCCTCAATGAGACATTTTAATTGACTCATTCCACTAAGCCCGATGAGAGGGGGACAGACTTAGAGCCCCAGGGTCAATCGGGGGTGGGCCAGGGGAAATAGGATAAATTTTTTTATTTTTTTATTCTCTTGTTCATAACTTTATTTGAGACAATACATGGTTCTGTGACACCCAGAAGTGTAAATTCACTCTCAATCATTGCCCCTATATTCAACATTCTTCAATATCCAAGAAAATAACCTGGAAGGCGATAACCTCCAGGGAAGGTGCAATATGACAAATTTAGCATGCTAATATTCGGGGTCACTACGAATGACCTTTAAAATAGGAAACATACGACGTAGATTGAAAATGTACTGCGAATGCAGACAAAGCTTGCATTGTATATTACTTTATTGTTACATATATGTTCTGTATGTTCAATACACAATTAAAGTCGGTTGAAAACCGTTGACTTTTCATATTCTCTCTCACAGTGAGCCATTTATATTGCTCTATATACTCTTGTTTAGCTCCTCCGATTATTATCAGGAGACCTTTATTATTCCATATGTGATAAATTTTATTACAATATTTGATGAGGAAATTTAGAGAGTTCATAAAGACGCTGAGCTCAGCTACACCGCTGAATATAAAGAGAGGAATATGTTTTGCCTCCGGTCTTATAGGTTCATATAAATGACAATAAAGGGAACATTTGACTATTAGTGGCTAGCGACAGATCTTCGAAATATGCTGGAGGCAGACAAATCTGCCATCAAGGAGTGATAATTAGATTGCTAAAATTTTTCCGTTTTTAGGGGGGGGAGGGGGGAGGAATACAGTGACGTACTCACTATTACCAAATGAGTCCCAAGTATGGGATGACCCTTGACTTTATCAACAACAAAAAAGAAACTACCATCTGAACAATTAAATCCTAGAAGTGAAGGGACACAGGAATGTCAGGTGAGGACAAACCTCAGAAAGTGTGCTGCATGCAGGTACCTTACACACTGAGAACAGAGTAAGACTTGGCGAACTTGTAAAATCTTCCATTATAGTTACAGATCAATCAGTGGCGGAGCTAGGGGTATTGGTCAGGAGGGGCGAGATTGGTCTGTAGCGGTGCTCTCGATACTATCTAAGCGGAGCGCCACCACAGGTTGGCGCGTAGCGTACAGAAATTTTTTGAGTAAAGATACTCCCTAGATCGCCGGAAATGACCCTTTCCGCGCCTGCAGATAAACGAAGAAAAAATAGGTGTAATCGCCAAATTACACCAACAAAATGTGACAAATGTCAATAAGTAGATGAAAGCGCAATAAAAAAGTCAATAATCGCGAATAAGTAAAAAGTGGTAAAGAGCTGAAAAGGGGCGCCAGCAGTACATTTGAGTCCGTCAGGGGGGCATCCGCCCCCCCTGACTGTATGGACGCTCCGCCACTGAGATCAATAGATCAATGCATAGTACTGTGTTTTGACAGGTACAGTGCAGTAAATGGTTAGAAGCTTTAGACACTTCAGTTAGCTAATGGTTTGGATTTACAAATGCTTGATACTTAACTCATTATCCTTTTCAAGTTAATTACTTTTAACAAATTGGAAGTATTTTTAGTATAGAGGTATAAGTTAAAGTATAAATCAAACAGATTTGTTGTGATTATATACAACTTGTCACCTTTATATGTTTGACAGCACTTACTGCACACCAAACATGTACTTGATCTACTACCTAGTATAGTTCCCAATGGTCATGTTTTGCTGACTCTTTTATCACCCTCCCTCCCTCCTTCCCCCTCCCCCTCATCCCCTCCCCCTCCCTCAACAGCCTTCTTACTATATTAATGACATTGTAGAGAAGGTGGTAAGGACACAGGAATAGGGATGTGGGTTAAATTGGTGCTCCTGGAGTCTAAACTTTAAGACACACCAAAGAAATGGATCTTACAGTGTAATCCACAAACTTGTTGATGCAAATAGAGCTCTGTGAGTTACTAACAGTCAAGGGCGTAGGAACCGGTGGGGCTGGGGGGGCGCCAGCCCCCCCAGTGAAAAATATGGTGGGGCGGAAGTATCATTCCGCCCCCCCGCTCCGCAAGTCAGAAAACTCTGAGGCCACCTGGAAATGCAAAAAAAATCCAAAAAAAGACCCCTCCCCCAGGCCGGCCATCAGTCTTCAGCCCCCCCACTCAAAAGTACTTTCCTACGCCACTGCTAACAGTGGTGGTATCAACCAAGACAATCTGGCGGGAGGGGGGGGGGAGGGGGTAAGGCAAGGTACAAAGGAAAGATCTTTTGTGTCTTTGCTTGTTTGAATAATTTAGTATGTAATATCTGCCCGCAAAAAGGGATAAAGATCTATCCATACGCTACGGTACAGTGCTACATGTATTCATGGCAATATGAGGGGTGACCTTGCAAGTTTTACTATATGACCAAAATATTAGGTAATATTGAAAATATCAGTTAACTCATCCACTAGATATTTATTGACCATACATCAATGACAGGAGGGAGTACTTTTCAAGATGATAGAGCATGTTGATGTGTACTTTCCAATACTCCAAAACTTTCAGTATGTTGCGGGTAATTCATTCGGAAGCAAATATATCCATGACATTTTAGCCAGCATTTTCAAGTACATGACTGTGAATGCAGAATACTTCTTAATTTTTGCATTCAATCCTCTTCAAAAATGTAAAGCAACAATTCAAAAACCTGTTTTCAGGAAACTGAAATCACTGAGTCACCAATTTCCACAATATTTTGACAATATACGCCAATGTTAATTAAATTTAGCCTCTGAAGAAGATCCTGCTAGGATCGTGTCAGGCCCTCTTACTTTTACACATTCTCTTACACAGGCTCTTTAGTGGATAAGCAGTTTGCTAACAGTTTTGTTTTATTTTTAATGACCTAATTCAAATGACGACACCCTCCAATGTCCATTTGACAATCATAAAACTAGCAAGTCAGATGTTTGTCACCAAGATGACACCCTCCAAGATATATGATTGCCAAATGGACATTAATGACTAGCAAGTTCAGACCAACTCCATTTGACATGTTTATCACCAAGACACTTTTTCATCATGCTAGCAATATAACCACTTGCAAAACAAAGAATATAATTAAAAAAAATAACAATAAAAATCATTTATATGTTCTTCATTATTTAGAATGAAAGTTTATTTCAAACTTGAAGAACATTATTTAGATTGAAAGTTTACTCAAACTTGAAGCTATATATAGATACAGTATATACTAGGGTACTATGGGTTCTTCGAAGTACTATGGGTTCTTTAAGCCCTCGTATTCGTTCTATAAAAATGTGGAATAATCTCCAGGATAATGTTAAGAATAAGCCTTCTTACTCTGTATTCAAAAGGAATCTCCAAACTGAAATTATTTCTCACTATTGATGGATTTATTCTTGTGTGTGATTGTGACTAAGATCATTATAAAGATTGTTAGGATTGTTTATTAAGATTATTGATTAAGATTATTAAGATTTTTTGTGAACTGTAATATTTTCATTTCCTTTTCTTTTCCTTTTTCAGGGAGTCTTCTACTTTGTTAAGCCAATATAGGCTTTTTAGAAGACTTCCTTTCACAATGTATATATTCACGTGATAAAACAAATAAATCAAATCAAATCAAAAAATATATATACAGTATATAAACATATATACATATATATATTAATGTACACATACATACATACATACATACATACCTGCATACATATGAATGAACATATGTCATTATGGTATTTTACTATTTTATCATCCATATATATTGTATCAACTATTGACCAAAATGAAACCTCAAATGCTGCTTTAATACATATTGATACGCAGCTGTGATCTGATAACTTCCTGCTCTAGAGAAGTAATGGCATCCCGGAGTAATCTTAAAGAGTACAATATTGCATAGTCTTATGGATAAACAGCAGTATAAACATTATTAATGTAAAGCTGGAGGAAATTGTTGAAGGTAATATATGTGGCAGCAATATGACAGACCACACTACTGTCAAAACCACGATCGAGCAAAAAAAAAAATTCCATTACAACAACAAACTATATTCCTTGCCTGGCCGGAGCACTACATGGTATTTCATCGTCTTCGTCATTGTATAAACTGACGAGGTCTGGTGGGTGGGATAACTTACGAGCCTCGGCTACGACTTCTTCGGGTGATAACAATTTCGCAAGGAAGAGAGGGACGATTGGCTACGATTCAAGGATGAAGTTCAATCTTAACAAGTATGAAATTACCCCTGGTTGTGGATGTACACTTGTGGTTTAATTCTTTACTCAGAAGTATTCCTCTAGTATTAATGATCCAACCATCCTTATTAATTGGATGTGGTAGAACATTTCTCAGCATTTTTTGGGGGGAAGTTGCTCACCTCTGTATTAAAGCATGTCTTTCGGCTTATGTCTCGAATCGCAATTACCGACATGTTTAATATCAGGAAATATCATTTTGTTGACTGGTTGACTATATTGATCTCTTCTCAACAATAATTTTTTTTTCTACCGATACGTTCAAATCGGTTCGTAAAGGAGATATACGCTGATCCAGAGTGTGTGCTAGTAACGCAACTTCTGATCAAGCTCTTGTACAAACAGCACAAACAACAAATAGTACAAACAACATTGCACATAAATTTGGCGATAATACATTAATAGCCTTAACTAAATTTTTTTAATATGCAAAGCAGGCAAAAAAACAAACAACTGAATTGGGATATTCTCATATAAGATTATTCCAGTTTTTTCCCTACATTCTCATCCTAGCTTTGTTTGAAATGATAATTTTGTTGTAAGCCGAATTGAACCCTTAAAACTCTTTGGAGGTCAAAGGTCATCTTTGTCACCACCAAAGTCAACATAATGCTACAATTTTTTCATGATTCTTAGCATGCATATGGAAGTACTTGATGGGGGATTAGCTTGTAAGCTGGGAAATAGATCGTTATTACAACTTCTGGTAAATAGATCTCTGTACCTGTGGTAGATGTGACATCCTGGCTCCCAAACATCCTTTTTATTCTCTTAATGTACGAAAGTAAATTTAACTTCAGAAGTCCGTTTGACACCAACTTGTACATTAAAAGATTTTAATATGGGATATGATTGCTGGGTGATAGGATGTATGTATAGCTATTATACAGCCCTCTATCCATTATAATTTCACAGCTACCTATATCTAGGAGATGAAACTCATTAACTCAAAACCACCAATACTGAGTCAAGGAAATATTTAAAGTGATCATTTCCTCACAATTTATAACTAGAACTTTTCTTTTGTTCAACCATTGTGAAGTTTAAATATATATATGTACTGTTTTGTACTTATTTCACTAAAAAGTTGGATCTAAGTTCAACGCTTTTACCAATTGGAAATGACTATTTCCTTCATATCACATAATTACCCTGCAAATAGACAAATAGCTTCAGCATATTACCTGTGACAATATCAGATCCAATGGTGATCAAAGCGGCAACTCTCTGTCTCTCTATTTCCATCCATCACGAAAAAATATATAATCAAATTCTAACTGTTTTGTACTTCTTTACAAACTACCTTAAGAATGAAGTCCAATGCTTTTTAATAGTCAACTTCAAATGGTTGTCTCCTTCACGTTCCACAACTACCCCATCGTAATTTTGTAGCAAATTTTGTAATTTTGTAGCAAACCACGTAGGTTACCACTGATATTTTTGGAAAATTTGTTGAATACATAAATACATTTTACCTTGATATTTTGTACCTGGAGTATAGGCTCGTGTAAACTAGTAGAGACCTCTTCAGCAGGGGATCCGATCCTCCGCTTAAGATCAACTTCCTATTGTTAAAGCTCTCACACTACTCAGGATCTGATCCCGAGATCTAAATCCTCCCATTGGGAGAGATCACATGTAAATCTGGAGCTTGAGATCACAAAATAACAAGTGTGAATGTTTGCTGGATCTGGATGACATATGACTGTCATGTCCCGTTTTCTTGCCATAAGTAGAGTACAGCCCTGCAGCTGATAAAATTCCTTTATAGACTTTTATTTGCCAAACAATTTTAGATTGATATTTTGACATTCTTTGAATATATTTACCTTTTTTTTTCCCCCTTCCAGAATACCATTTAGATTGAGATTGATTATTATCCTAAAATGTGATATGATGACAATTTGTCAAACAACCATTTGTTACTTTTACTGGGGTTTTCCCATCAGAGATAACTAAGTTTAACGGTTAAAGTTTTCATTTCTACCAGCCATATTATACATTTAGATCGGACGACCAATACCTGCTTGGATTATAAACGTACTTTGAGGTTAAAGACACAATCCGCAGAAGTAAATTATTGCTTCCAAGCATGCTAGAGTTATTAAGTATGGTCATATTAGTGCCAAATTTTGAATCCCACTATCTCCGTGACTTTTTCCTGTTTTCGAAAAGAACCTCATCTGTGGTTTTCTAATTTACCGATCATATAACCCAATCACAAATAATACTCTATTTAACAATTTTTGTATCGTAACTAAAAATCTCCCTTAAATCTGAGTGCTCAGAAACAGAGCTGCAATTACGTTAGGGATCAGCTGGCCCCAGGATAAGTGTTCTGCATTAAATCAAGATAAATTGATTTTGATCCCTGCATGTTTACAGTATAGACCCTGTACTCAAGTATCAGACATCGTGCTCGCTATCTAAAACAGAAAAGTTGTGGTTTGTGTACTAGAAGATGAAAGAAGGTGCCAATTACTAGATGGCCTTGTGATGTACAGCACTGCTATTACTAACCTTCTACTATTGTACCAAATGACACACATAACACTCAACGACCGGATGGTCAACCCCGAGCCGCATTTTAATTACAAAATTCAATTGAGCATCGGATCTGATCCTCCCTGTGATTCCTAGTCTATACCATGGGATCAAATCACAGAGTCTGATCCTCCCTCCATTCCGAGTCTATACCATGGGATCAAATCACAGAGCCTGATCCTCCCTCCATTCAGAGTCTATACCATGGGGATCAAATGACAGTCTGATCCTCCCTCCATTACTAGTCTATACCATGGGGATCAAACAACAGTCTGATCCTCCCTGTGATTCCTAGTCTATACCATGGGGATCAAATGACAGAGTCTGATCCTCCCTCCATTCCTAGTCTTTGCCATGGGGATCAAATCAAAGATTCTGATCTCCCTCCATTCCTAGTCTATACCATGGGGATCAAATGACATAGTCTGATCCTTCCTCCATTACTAGTCTATACCATGGGGATCAAACGACAGAGTCTGATCCTCCCTGTGATTCCTAGTCTATACCATGGGGATCAAATGACAGAGTCTGATCCTCCCTCCATTCCTAGTCTTTGCCATGGGGATCAAATCACAGATTCTGATCTCCCTCCATTCCTAGTCTATACCATGGGGATCAAATGACATAGTCTGATCCTTCCTCCATTACTAGTCTATACCATGGGGATCAAATCACAGAGCCTGATCTGTGTTAGAACTACAAATCAGAAGTTTATAGAGTTCAAGGTTCAACATCATCCCAGTTCAAAGTTCTTCCACTTTCTTCCACAAATATCAAGCAATTTCCTTTTTTCTTCCAAATTTCTTGACGACCCTCCAAACTTTTCTAACGACCCTAAAGACTATTCATGGGACCTCCACTTTGAACACCAGGACTATCTATACACATCAGCTGTTTAAAATGTAAGCACCTCTTTTCCATGCAGCAATTGTCTCATAGTCCTATAGTGTAGTCAATGTGTAGTACCCTATAGCCTCCCTTAAGTAGTATACATTTCATTCCTGAATGCATTTAAATCCATCACTGAGCCATTTTAACCATGAAATATTGGAAACTTGTATTCACAGCTTAAAAGTACTTCGAAAAAAAAAAGAGAATAAAAAAAACTGAAGTTTACACCGCCCCTGGGCCTCCTGTTAAATCCAAACTCTTTCCAGGCATATATATATATATGTACTCTGCTTGAATTCCTCTGCTAGGCAGATCTTGTTCTCTCTCTGTAGGGGGGAACTAAAAAGAGGCAACCCTACAGACTATCAATATCACAAAGCTACACTTTATCAGGAATATTACAAACTCTTATATTATTCTGGACCCTTCAGGGGAAAATCAAATATTTGAAGAGCAGTCAGATATATCTCCCAAGAGTGTATACCACGAGCTAGATAAATTATAATGAAGAAAAGACGCAGAAAAAGGCAGGTCTTTTCTACACAGTTTCTTTTTCTTTGCATAAAAGGATGGGTTATTTTTGCTCATATCACGTTTTTATGTTCTTCATGGGAGTGGATGACCTACTTTAAAAAAGACTTAATGAAAACGATAAGCCTGGTTTTTAAAGCAACAATTTGGATCTCTTAAATGTTCAATGATGAAAGTCTTTTTTTATTATCTTACCCACCTGTGCATCAAATCATGTATCAGAATCACTTTTGTGAAACCATATTTATAAAAATGGTGGTTATAATAAAATGGTCTTCATGACAAGGTTTCCTTAATATTCATTAATTCTTATTAGTGGCATAAGTTTGTCCAGAAAATATAGGCCACTTTGGGTGGTAGAATGAGAAGGGCATTGACCGGAGGGGTCGGTCACAGTGTTAAAAGGTTACCAGTTCATTCTAGGCATGGTAGATCGAGAGTGCTAAGGTTGTGGGGAGACAGGTAAGCAAGGAACGAAGTAAATATAGGCCATATTTTACACATACCATAGACCAGCTTTGAACCAGAGAAGGAGAACAGAGCCCCCCCCCAACCCTTTGCAATCTTTTGGGGCAAATATTAAACACAATTTGAACCGAACCAAGGTGTACACTAGGGGAATATTTTAGAATGCTGCCGGATACAGGCATTTTTCTCTTCATGTAAATATATGTTTTCTTATTGAACTGCTATCTCAGCAGTAATTTTAATATATATACCAATGCTTATCTCCTTTGGGGGGGGGGGGGGGGGGGGGGGGGGGGGGGGGGGGGGGGGGGGGGGGGGGGGGGGGGGGGGGGGGGGGGGGGGGGGGGGGGGGGGGGGGGGGGGGGGGGG